>CM043699.1:11833137-12035637 GCA_023935145.1 Bretschneidera sinensis
ACGTCATTGAGACAAAGAGAAAATATATAGTTCTAATTAAGTCTAAGTAGCATCTTCTAAGCTGTCATCATTGTTATGAGCATTATAATTGATTTTCAGCAGAAAACTTAATCACAACACCATTAGGAGAAAAAAAAAAAAAGGAAGAATAAGAAATAACAATGATTTTGAGCCTTCTACTTTTGCTTCTTATTAGTTCTATTCGAAAATTCTATTAGTAACGAGTTGATAACTGCATAGCTTGATTAGTAAAATGACGGATTTATCTTTATAAATCATTATAAAGAATAGATTTGTTGGTTTGAATTGATGATATGTTGGGGTAATTGAAATGAGTTACTATTGGAGATGTCTCTGCTCTTGATAAGAAAAATATAGGAGAACATAATATAGAGAGACAACTTGTTGGGACAAAAAAAAAGGCGAGAGCTAAAGCTGTGAATCAATTCAATAAGTGGTGATCTCACTGACCCAGTTTCGTGGGAGTTATCATGAAAATGAAAAAGTCAACTAGTAATCACGAGGAAATTGAATAATAATTGTTTCAAAAATTTTAAAAACTGAAATTTCTACTTAATTTCTTCGTAATTACTAGTGGACTTTCCCAATTTTATGGTAACTCTCACAGAACTGAGTCCGTGGTATCACTACTCATTCAAAAATACTAATTGTTTTGGGCCCAGTTCCTCTTTTAAACCATTTATTTGTAGTAACAAACAGAATTTTGTGAGCCCAGAAGGAACACAGTCTGAACTCTGATGATCCAAGCAGCTTAGGCCCAGTAGATGGTCCAATACAATGTGGGCTCAGCCTTAGTGGACTAAGTTACATGGGCTAATTATTCATCTTAAAATGGCTCAGGCCCAGAACCTACAATAGGGTCCTGGGTTACTAAAACGGCGTCGTTTAGAAGAGCCCAAATTCTTAGACCCATAAACCAAATACGGTTTCTTCTTCTTTTCTGCTTTTTTTTTTGGCCTAGGGCTCCGTCTGGTTCACAACGCAGTTCTCTCTATTTCTCTCTCTGGGGTTTAGCGAGAATGATATCAGGGGATATACCTCCGAATCAGACTATATACATTAAAAATCTCAACGAGAAGGTCAAGAAAGAAGGTAACACTTTTTACTGTTTCCTTGTTGCTTATTTTTTTTTCCAGCTGAGTCCTTTCTATCTTGCACTCTTGTTTGGTTGCTGAGAAAGAAAAAATTTTAACTAATGGAAAAATAAGCAAAAATTAGTAAGTTCTGCGTCTTGTTAAAAGTTCGAAGTGGTTGTGATACGCTCAGTTCAGTTGGGGTCCTCTTTCTCGGAACAAATGATGAGGAAATTGTAATGTCTATTACGCTCTAATTTTTTTTATTTAGCTTTTTTTACTTTCATTACATTTACTAAGGGATACTTAATGCTATGGTTTTGTTTAAGTTCTGCCGTTCCTGTGGTCTTATTCAGTGTTTAAGAATTCAAGGGATTGGTTGAGAAGCTAAAGAATTGCTGTAATTTTTTCCCTTTGGTTGCTGAGAAAATATAGGATAGAGAAATAAACTGCTGAACCTGTGAAAAACACAATTTATGAACATGAAAGATATAGGATTTTAATTTATTTCATTCTGCTGCTTTAATGATAAATAGCAGATTTTTTGTATTGATCCAACTGTGGCTTTGAACTTTTATATATATTTTTTAATAGATGAACATTTCATTAAAGGGCACCAAGGGGTGCCAACCAATAAGCAAAATTTATTTACAAGACAAGAATTCTATGAAGTGCATGAATTCTTCTTCATTTACTAAAAACCCACCACTAAACCAAAAATTAAGAGTGCTAAGCCACTTATCATCAGTAACAGTAGTTTGGCTTTTCCACACCCTTGAAGGCTCTCCTATCATGTTCATTCTACACAATCCAAAAAAATTGAGGCGGGGGGGGGGGGGAGGTTACTAGTGTGGATACCTCTCCAAGTCCCCCACTTCTTGATCAATAGATCCGGCTGGCACCCAAGTAATACCGAAGGCCGAAAAATCTATCTCCCACAACTCTCTTGATGACAAACTCCATAACAAAAGATGTTTGCCCACAACTCTTTTGTTATGGCATTTACAAGACACCATTAAAGGGCACCAAGGTAGTGCCAACCCATAAGCAAAAATTATTTACACGACAAGAATTCTATAAAGTGTATGAATCCACTAAACCAAAAATTAAGAGTGCTAAGCCACTTATCATTAGTAACAGTAGTTTGGCTTTTCCACACCATTAAAGACTCTCCTACTATGTTCATTCCACACAATCCAAAATATGGAGAGGGGGTAAACTCTTCTCAAACCCTTGCTAGCGTGGATACCTCCTCAAGCCTCCACTTCTTGAACAATAGATCCGGCTGGAACCCAGGTAATACCAAAGACCGAAAAATCCATCTCCCACAACTCTATTGATCACAAGCACCATAACAAAAGATGTTGGGCTGTTTTGGTTTCTTTTCTACAAAGATAGCCCTATTCACCAATGTTTTTCCTTTCTTTTGTAAATTACCAATTGTCAAAATTCTATCCCAAGTTTGCTCCCAAGTAGAGAAAGGAACTTTAACAGGGGTCCGAGTCTTCCCAATAGCCCTCCAAGGGAAGCCATGGTTTCCTTCGATGGATTTTTTCTTTCATAAGGGTTTTTTTTTTCCATAGAATAATTTTTGGCAATAGCCTTATAATAGGATTTCACCTCTTCTATCATTCCAACTTCCGCCTCATTTTATCCTCCCTTAATCCTACCATTCTCATGCCATACAACTTTGAAGCTCCCAATCTTGAGCGTTCTAAGAAAGCGTAACATTCCAAACCACCACACACTATGAAGCACAATGACTAATTAAAGCATTCTAAATATTCGGAAATTGCTTCTTTAAGGTTGACTTGCCACACCGAATTGCCAAAAAGAAATGGAGGCCCAATTTCCCTCCTCAAGGCAAATAAAGGAGAATAACTTATCACTTCCTTTCCTTATACACTTTCATAAACTCACCATATAAGGCTCTCCTTGTAGCTTGGAAATATGTCCATTATGCTCCAAACCATACTTAGCCTCTATAACTTCCTCCACAAATGATCCCTTTCCCCCATAAATCTCCACAACCACTTCCCAAGCACCTTATTGAAAAGGGAGAAGTGATTTAGCCCCAACCCTCCTCTCTCAATAGGTTGTATGACTACTTCCCTCCTCACCAAGTGGTACTTATGGTCCTCTCTCATATTCTCCCAAAGAAATCTACATTGAATACTTTTCAACCTGTTAACACAACCTATTTGCCACCTCTTTAGGACTTGGAAAGGGAGACATGCAGTAAATTGGGAGGCTAGAGAGGACACTCTAGATAAGGGTTAATCTACCCCTTTAAAAACTTGGTGCTTCTTCCAACCGGCCAATCTCTTCTCATATTTCTACAACAGAATTCCACACACTTTCTCCTCAAATTTAGAACCCAAAGGAAGGACTAAGTATGTCAATGGAAGGGAGCGCACCTTACAGCCCAACAATTCTGCACTTATGTGGCTTCCAGCTAAGATGGGAGCTTCTACATTAGTGAAAAGCTGGAAATATTATCGGTAGTGAATCATACAGTGCTTACAAGCATTTTATGTGTATGTGCGGCCCTCTTTTGAGGTCTGGTGACATGGAAGTATTAAATTATTAGAGAAGTTAGATTGTATTTTTTGTGCTCTTTGCTTTGGCTTAAATGTACCTTAAAAGTTAATATTGTGTAGCATGTTTTTGTGTATCTAACCTATTTTGTATCTTAATGTTCAACTTATCATGGAACGGGTTTGATTTGCCCCCTTTTTCTTTTCAGAATTGAAGAGATCCCTTTATTGTTTGTTCTCTCAATATGGAAGGATTTTGGATGTTGTTTCCATGAAGACACCGAAGCTTCGAGGACAAGCATGGGTAGTCTTCAGTGAAGTGACAGCTGCAAGTAATGCAGTACGGCAGATGCAAAATTTTCCATTTTACGACAAAGCTATGGTGAGTCTTAATAAGCTCAATTGGTAATTTATTGGACATTATACATAAGTTCTGGTTTGCTGTTTGCTGACAAGTATTTTGATTTCTAGAAAATAAGTCTTAATTTTTTGTCTTCTTAATTTTAGACTTCGAGTTTTCTAGGCATTGCTTATACATACATACATATGCGCTTGTGTGTGGGGTGTGTATAAAAGGTTAAGAGAGGATAATTGCATTTGGCAATGATAGTGAAATTAGGTATATTAAATCTCCTTACCTTCAGTGGAATTATTTTGTGGATTGGTTAGTCTCTACTTCAACCCATTCAAATCCTTTGTTTTCCCACCAAACTTTGATGCAATCATCCTGCAAATTATGATGGGGGTGTAAATGCTTTGTCCATTTTGGGTAGACCATATATTTATATATGAAAGTCATATGGATTTGCATGGCTCATAGTTTAGGACCACCATACTGCCTAGTGTCTGGTGCTAAGAAGTCTATAATAATATTTCATGATACACATGCCTTAACACTTAACCATGTTATTCATATTAGTTTTCCACATGTTGCCAACTTTATACTGTTTGCTCTTTGAGCATACAAAATAAAGCATAAAGTAATTCGTAAATTTGTTATCTGCTGTATTTTTAGCCTATAAGTTACTAATGATATTGGAAGTACTTCATACATGGTTAATTTGGTGCAGCGTATACAATATGCAAAAACAAAGTCAGATTGTGTTGCTAAAGCAGATGGAAGTTACGTTCCAAGAGAAAAGAAGAAGAAACAAGAAGAAAAAGGTGACTATTAGTAATTCAGCAGTTTTGTATATGAGTTCAATATATTACTGTAAGTTTAAATAGCACATGTTTTCATGTATCTGAAAAATATCAAAGGTATGTTTACTCTGTATAAAAGAAGATCAATGTTTAAAAGGAATACATATTGTGGGATTAGGGGATATAAGGGCTAGTGAATAACTAAATCGGTTAAATGCTCTGTTTTAGAGAGTGGTATTCAGTATAATCACTAGAAAGATGAGTTTAAAGTGCCTCTCTTTTTTTGGATAAATTTATAGTGTCTCAAAATGCGTATTTGACCCTGTGGGATATAACCTTACCTTTGAAGAGGCATCCAGGTGTTGCAGGGAGGAAGTTCATGCCTTCATGGTCAGCATTAAAATTTACAGTAACTCTCATGACCCTATGCTATCATGAGAGATATACTATTATTAAGCCGGATACAAGGGATGGACTGTGAACTGTCCATTTTGATCTTCTGCATTGCATTTTTTGATTCATGGTGCTATGTTGCAGAGATTTGGACCTTTACATTTGTAGTATATAAATGAGATATATACTATATTAAGCCGGATACAAGTGATTGGATTGTGAACTGCCCATTTTGATATTCTGCATTTGCATTTTGTTATTCGTGGGGCTATGTTTCAGAGATTTGGACCTTTACATTTGTGTTTATAAATGGAATTTCTTGAAACATAGAAAAAAGAAATTTATATATTTGGTGCTCGTCTTCTAACAAGTAGCTTGTATTCTTGCGACATTTTTTGACAACAATTTAATGCATTTCCAGCTGAAAGAAAGCGACGTGGTGAAGAAGGTCATCAGTCAACCATGCCTAATGGTACTCAAAATGGCGGCCCAGCTGTAAGTTTCTTGGTTTACATTTTTTAAGTTTCTCTCTCTCTCTCTCACCTTTTAAGTCTTTCCTTTTCCGCCCTAATTTCCTGGTCCACATAAGCGTGAATAGAATTGTCTATGAGATGTTCTTGCCTTCATTGGCTGGATATGGTGGCGCAAAAAACACTTGGTTGCCACCTTTTTTGTGAATCAAATCTACCGCAACTACACCATTGGGTTTTTATAAAACAGAACTAAGATTTTGGACTCAAGTATGCTACTTGACCAATGTTGCTTATGATAAACTGTCACATTGGGTTTTGTAAAACAGAACTAAGATTTTGGACTGAAGTATGCTACTTGACAAATGTTGCTTATGATAAACTGTCTGTGTGATTATTTACAGGCTTCTTTCCAGCCAAGTGCACAAGAAGCAGTTGCACCAAATAATATACTGTTTATACAGAATTTGCCTTACGAGACTAGTAGCATGATGCTGCAAGCGCTTTTCGAACGATACCCTGGATTCAGAGAAGTTCGCATGATTGAAGCCAAACCAGGTATCGCCTTTGTAGAATTTGAAGATGACGTGCAGTCCTCCATGGCCATGCAGGCCCTTCAGGGTTTCAAAATAACGGCTCAAAATCCCATGGCTATCACTTTTGCCAAGAAGTAAAGAATCTTCTTTCTGTAGTGTTTTATTTCTTGCTCTAATTTTGCCGAGGATATGTTTGTAATAGTTGAAGAGATTTTTGGATAAAATAGTCATGTATCATGTAGATCTTGGAGACCAAACGTGGAAGCCCTTTTTAATATGTTTGCTTTATGATTTCACAAGGAAGTATTGAGCCACCTGATTCAATGCTAATTATCAGAAACCGAATCATTCTACAAAGTTTATAAGATGCTAATGTGGTTCAATCTATGTTTCATGCTATATTTTGGTCATTCAGATTATTTGAATCTACTGAGTGGAAGATAGACTGTTTTTGTTACCCTTTCTACATTTTTCAGTCAGCTTGTTGTATGCTAAAGACAAATCCTTTGTCGGGTAGCTCAACTGCTGGTTTAATATATATATATATATATATATATATATATATATATATATATATATATATATATATATTGTAATCAGAGACGCTGAACAAAAGAAACAAAAACCAGATATTGAGGTTTTTCCAAAGCTTTTTTAATTTTTTTTTTCTATAACTTCTAAAGCTTTTATACTTTAAGCTGTCCTCTCTACCTCAAGCACCCTTTTATAATCCATTTTATCTGTTAGGTTCAACGGTAGTTTTGGTTTATGGTTTTTGTTTTTGAAATAGTTTTTGTTAAAATAATAATCGAGTTAAAAATTGTTTATTATTTGATAAAGTAGCAATAAATATAATTTTTAACCACAAATTTAGTTTTTTTAAATTTTATTTTATAAACTGTGTTTTTAAAGCTTAGTTTATAATAAGTAAAACTTATTTTATAAACTCGTATTGTACATCTTGAATGATAGAGAAAAAAATTGAAAGGTAAAAATGACGGAAAGAAGAATATAGAAAAATAAAAAGATTTATGTTTTTCATTATATATTTGATAAAGACAATAGAAAAAAATGATAAAAAATTAATTTATTTTAATTTTTATTCACTAATCATTTCAATTAAAAAGAATTGTGATTTATTCAACTAAAAAAATCGTTAATCATTCACTCTACTCTTTCTTTCTTTTTTTACCAAACAATTAAAAGCAGACCATGGTCTCTGAGAGTTTGGGCCAATTACAAGAGTTTGGCCTTGTTGGCACTTACATTACAACATGGTTAAGGTTCTTCTCACGATTTCGTCCCCCTTTAACGGTTGAGATTGACTCTGTTTTCAGCCTTTAGATTTTTTCAAAAAAATAAAAATAAATGAGTGACATGTGGTACTGATGAATCTCAAGCAAAAAAGAAAAGAAAAGGATTGATCTCTGTATATGATTGTCTCTCTTTAAACTCAAATTAAAATTCTTACAATAACCTCACTCTCTCTTTCTATATTTCTCTCTTCAAAATCAGAATCCAAGCTCATATCAAAGGAAACAAAAAACTAAAAGTTGGAAAGCTTAAAGCTCTGTTACAGATTAGTAGAGAAAAAAACAAAGCTCTGTTGCATAGAAGATTCTTGACTCACTTGGTAAGGTAAAATTTAATTTAAAAACAGAAAATAAAAAAGAAAAATATTAGTATGGTACATAAAAGACAGGTCCAAAAAGAACAAGTTAAAATGGCAGAAGATTTTAACTAGATTTTGGGAGAAGGGAGAGATTGAGGCACTTTTTGTTGGAAATAAAACTTACTACATGTCACTCATCTAGATGGGCACCTGGCAGTTAACCAAGCTTCGATGACAAAAACACTGAACCAGCACCAATCAGTCACTCTCTAAAACTACTCTTTGGTGATATTTCTGCGCCAGTTTGAGGCCTCCAAGAATAGCCCAAGCTTCGATGACAAGAGAATCCATCAGTTCCACAAAAAAGGAATTTAAGTAGTTAATATTTTTTTGTTATTTTTTTCTCTCAAGACAATGGAGTCGGAGGAAGTTCAAGATGAAGTTACTAAAGCCTTTGAACCAATCTGTCAAAAAGAAAAAAAATCTGAAAATTATCTTTGTATTTATAAGGTACTAATAAAGATCGTAATTCACAAATTTTTAAATTAATAAAATTAATAATTACTTTTTTACTATTAATATTTTGTTCTTATAGTTAAAAATATAAATTTACTATTAAAATTATTCTATGTATCATCACAAAATTATAAATGATTGCTACCTAAGTCAATTAATAGTTACTATTAATTTAAAAAAGAAATGGTATCAAATTCCAACCTAAAAAAGAAAGTAGGAAAAGCTATCGTACCATCATTAATACTATGTCAGCAATGTGATTTTTTTTTTTTTGTTAATTTGAACCCATGAAAAATGTATGACAAAATAAAAACTTCTTCAACAATGCTATAGTACTATTAATAAGTAGTTCCTATCCGTCCCTTAACTTTCCTTCCAGAAGTTCATTGATAATTTCACTGATGACAAGGAAAGGTAGAAAACTACTTAACAACTTTCATGTCACATGTAACTTAATTGAGAGGATAAAAAGAGAGAGAAAAATGAGATATATATATATATTTTGTAATTAATTTATTTATGGTTAATGTTTAATTTTTTAGCTGTTTTAATTTTTTGGTTGCCCATTAACTTTTTGACTGTTTCAATTTTTTAGTTGTTTCAATCTTTTAGCTGCCAATTGATTGTGGTAACAAATATGTAGAATACAGACGGACATTCTTGATATGAGAACAAGTATAAATATATCATCAAATTTGAGAGTTCTGAGAGTCTAAAATAACCAATACCGAGAGAATAGGAGATTGTGTAAGTAAAAAATTTCAATGACTACTGTCATTGAAATTTGGAATGCTACTGTCACGGCTGTGAGTAGCTCGTCGGAAAACAATAAGTTGAAATTTGATGATGTTCGTGATCTGGTTCACAATGAAGAGATCCGACAGAGAGAGTCAGGTGAATTGACAACCTCTTCAGTTTTACATACAGAGTCAAGAGGAAGAAATTCAACCAGATAGAATGGACGAGGCAAATCAAAGGACAGTAGGTCCAAATCCAGAAATCCCAATAATTCTCATAGCTCGAAGACATTCGAGTGTTGGAACTGTGGGAAGACCGGGCACTATAAAAATCAGTGCAAGAGTGCACCGAAGGACTAGGAGGCGAAGGCAGAAGCAAATGTTACTTCCACCTCAGGAGGAGATAATGCGTTGATATGCTCTTTGGAGAGCAATGAGGAGTCTTGGGTGTTAGACTCTGGAGCATCATTCCATGCTACTTTGCAGAAAGAATTCTTCAAAAGGTATGTCCCCGGAAACCTTAGAAACGTATACTTTGGTGATGATCAACCTTGTGCTATTATTGGTAAAGGTGTAGTGAAGATTAAGTTGAACAGGTTTGTTTGGGAGTTGAAGGATGTCAGGCATATTCCCGACCTGAGAAAGAACTTAATCTCAGTAGCGCAATTGGCTAGTGAAGGCTACACTACGATCTTTCATGGTGATGACTGGAAGATTTCAAAGGCTGCAATGACGGTTGCTCGTGGTAAAAAGAGTGGTACTCTTTACATGACAGCAGGGACACGCTGTTCAATTGCAGTTGCAGTAGGAAACGAAAATTCCAATATGTGGCACTAGAGACTTGCCCATATGAGTGAGAAGATGATGAAAATTATGCACTCAAAAGGGAAACTTCCAGGTCTACAGTCAGTTGAGATAGACATGTGCGAAGACTGCATACTTGGAAAGCAGAAGAGGGTCAGCTTTCAGACAAGTGGTAGAACCCCAAAGAAGGAAAGACTAGAGCTCGTCCATTTTGATGTTTGGGGACCAACGACCATTTCATCCATTGGTGGGAAACACTACTTCGTGACTTTCATTGATGATCACTCTCAGAAGGTATGGGTTTACTTTCTAAAGCATAAGTCTGAAGTATTTAAGGCTTTCAAAAGATAGAAAGCTATGGTTGAAAATGAGACAGGTCTGAAGATTAAAAAGCTCAGAACTGACAATGGTGGTGAACATGAAGACACCGGACTCAAGAAGTTCTGCTATGAGCACGAGATCAGAATGGAGAGAACCATGCCGGGTACACCTCAACACAATGGTGTAGCTGAGCATATGAACCGAACGTTGACAGAAAGAGCCAGAAGCATTCATATACAGTCAGGTCTACCGAAGCAGTTCTGGGCAGAAGCAGTCAACACAGCAGCTTACTTGATCAATCGAGGCCTATCGGTTCCATTGGAGTATAGAATACCAGAGGAGGTATAGAGCGGAAAAGAGGTAAAACTATTACATATCAAAGTTTTCGGTTGTGTAGCATATGTGCATATTAGTGATCAAGGCAGAAATAAGCTTGATCCTAAATCCAAGAAATGCATCTTCATCGGCTATGGCAAGGATGAGTTTGGCTACTGCATTTGGGATAACGAAAACAAAAAGGTGATCCACAGCAGAGATGTGATTTTCAACGAAAGAGTGATGTACAAGGACAAGCATAAAACTAACTCCAGCAACTCAGAGCAGAGTGGGCCAGTATTTGTAGATGCTGATGCAGATGATGTCCCAGATAGTCCCGTGATGGAGCCAATTGTAGCAAATCCTCAGCTAGAGGAACTTGTTGGACAGAACAGTGCGCAGCAGTCGGACACACCGTAGCCTCCTACTCTAGCTCCTGTATTGAGAAGGTCTTCTCGCTCTCATGTGCCTAACAGAAGATACATGAATTATTTGCTGTTGACTGATGGAGGGGAGTCTGAATACTATGATGAAGCTAGTCAGACTGGAGATACTAGCAAGTGGGAGCTTGCCATGAAAGAAGAGATAAAGTCTCTGATCTCCAACCAGACATGGGAACTAGTTGAGTTACCCATGGGGAAGAAGGCACTTCACAACAAATGGGTGTACAGGGTGAAAGAGGATATGTTGACAAAGACGGTGGCTATCGACAAACTGAAGTTGCCTGCAAAAGTGACAAGACCAAAAAGATCTGCTGCATAGATTAAGGTGTGAAGACAGATTGAAATTGGTCTTCAAGTGGGAGATTGTTAAGGTAGGGGGCGACAGGTAGGAGGTAGCACCATAAATGCTCCATGAATGCTCCATAGGTAGGGGGTAGCACCATGAATGCTCCATAGGTAAGGGACGACACCATAAATGCTCCATAACTCCTTACCTAAACTCCACCAGCATTTGTCTTTTTGAAAGCCTATAAATACTCTTCGGCTTTCATTTGTAAGACACCAAGTAGAGAAGAGAGAGCTTGAGAAAAAAGCTTAAGAGAAAATATTGTGAGAGATATAAGTGTCTCGTACAAAATACAATTGGGTGTGGGTTGTGAGTTGTAAGTGTTGTAAACACTTTGTGTATTTTCTCTCTTTAGTAAAAACGATCTGCAGTAGGTCCGGAGACGTAGGCACATTTGGCAGAACTCCGTTATCAAATTTGTGTGTGTGTTATTTCCGCTGTTATTTCGCATTCTCACTAATCTGGTTTATAGGGAAATCTGCGTAATTTCCCCAACACTGTGTAACTCTTTGTTTTCCATTGTCGGTTCTCATATTGGTTGTGTTTAATCTATTGGTCCAGAGGAAATGGCTCACAGTGGATTTTACAATATAAAGCATAGGGGACCAGTTTTATATATATCATAGATTAGAGAGATCATATAAACAATTAATATGGATTAGCAAGTTTGTGTGTTATAAAGCTTTGCACTTGTTAAAGATTCTTGGTCCCAAGAAAAACGTCATTGAGACAAAGAGAAAATATATAGTTCTAATTAAGTCTAAGTAGTATCTTCTAAGCTGTCATCATTGTTACGAGCATTATAATTGATTTTTAGCAGAAAACTTAATCACAACACCATTAGGAGGAAAAAAAAAAGGAAGAATAAGAAATAGCAATGATTTTGAGCCTTCTACTTTTGCTTCTTATTAGTACTATTCGAAAATTCGATGAGTAACGAGTTGATAACTGCATAGCTTGATTAGTAAAATGTTGGATTTATCTTTATAAATCATTATAAAGAATAGATTTGTTGGTTTGAATTGATGATATGTTGGGGTAATTGAAATGAGTTACTATTGGAGATATATCTGCTCTTGATAAGAAAAAAGATAGGAGAACATAATATAGAGAGACAACTTGTTGGGACAAAAAAAAGGCGAGAGCTAAAGCCGTGAATCAATTTAATAAGTGGTGATCTCACGGACCCAGTTTCGTGGGAGTTATCATAAAAACGAAAAAGTCAACTAGTAATCATAAGGAAATTGAATAATAATTGTTTCGAAAATTTTAAAAACTGAAATTTCTACTTAATTTCTCCGTAATTACTAGTGGACTTTCCCAGTTTTATGGTAACTCTCACAGAACTGAGTCCGTGGTATCACTACTCATTCAAATATACTAATTGTTTTGGGCCCAGTTCCTCTTTTAAACCATTTATTTGTAGTAACAAACAGAATTTTGTGAGCCCAGAAGGAACACAGTCTGAACTCTGATGATCCAAGAAGCTTAGACCCAGTAGATGGTCCAATACAATGTGGGCTCAGCCTTAGTGGACTAAGTTACATGGGCTAATTATTCATCTTAAAATGGCTCAGGCCCAGAACCTACAATAGGGTCCTGGGTTACTAAAACGGCGTCGTTTAGAAGGGCCCAAATTCTTAGACCCATAAACCAAATACAGTTTCTTCTTCTTTTCTGCTTTTTTTTTTTGGCCTAGGGCTCCGTCTGGTTCACAACGCAGTTCTCTCTATTTCTCTCTCTGGGGTTTAGCGAGAATGATATCAGGAGATATACCTCCGAATCAGACTATATACATTAAAAATCTCAACGAGAAGGTCAAGAAAGAAGGTAACACTTTTTACTGTTTCCTTGTTGCTTATTTTTTTTTCCAGCTGAGTCCTTTCTATCTTGCACTCTTGTTTGGTTGCTGAGAAAGAAAAAATTTTAACTAATGGAAAAATAAGCAAAAATTAGTAAGTTCTGCGTCTTGTTAAAAGTTCGAAGTGGTTGTGATACGCTCAGTTCAGTTGGGGTCCTCTTTCTCGGAACAAATGATGAGGAAATTGTAATGTCTATTACGGTCTAATTTTGTTTATTTAGCTTTTTTTACTTTCATCACATTTACTAAGGGATACTTAATGCTATGGTTTTGTTTAAGTTCTACCGTTCCTGTGGTCTTATTCAGTGTTTAAGAATTCAAGGGATTGGTTGAGAAGCTAAAGAATTTCTGTAATTTTTTCCCTTTGGTTGCTGAGAAAATATAGGATAGAGAAATAAACTGCTGAACGTGTGAAAAACACAATTTATGAACATGAAAGATATAGGATTTTAATTTATTTCATTCTGCTGCTTTAATGATAAATAGCAGATTTTTTGTATTGATCCAACTGTGGCTTTGAACTTTTATATATATTTTTTAATAGATGAACATTTCATTAAAGGGCACCAAGGGGTGCCAACCCATAAGCAAAATTTATTTACAAGACAAGAATTCTATGAAGTGCATGAATTCTTCTTCATTTACTAAAAACCCACCACTAAACCAAAAATTAAGAGTGCTAAGCCACTTATCATCAGTAACAGTAGTTTGGCTTTTCCACACCCTTGAAGGCTCTCCTATCATGTTCGTTCTACACAATCCGGGGGGGGGGGGGGGGGTAAACTCTAAAACTCTTCTCAAACCCTTGCTAGTGTGGATACCTCTCCAAGCCCCCACTTCTTGATCAATAGATCCGGCTGGCACCCAAGTAATACCGAAGGCCGAAAAATCTATGTCCCACAACTCTCTTGATGACAAACTCCATAACAAAAGATGTTTGCCCACAACTCTTTTGTTATGGCATTTACAAGACACCATTAAAGGGCACCAAGGTAGTGCCAACCCATAAGCAAAAATTATTTACACGACAAGAATTCTATGAAGTGTATGAATCCACTAAACCAAAAATTAAGAGTGCTAAGCCACTTATCATTAGTAACAGTAGTTTGGCTTTTCCACACCATTAAAGACTCTCCTATTATGTTCATTCCACACAATCCAAAATATGGAGAGGGGGTAAACTCTAAAACTCTTCTCAAACCCTTGCTAGTGTGGATACCTCTTCAAGCCTCCACTTCTTGAACAATAGATCCGGCTGGAACCCAAGTAATACCAAAGACCGAAAAATCCATCTCCCACAACTCTATTGATCACAAGCACCAAAACAAAAGATGTTGGGCTGTTTTGGTTTCTTTTCTACAAAGATAGCCCTATTCACCAATGTTTTTCCTTTCTTTTGTAAATTACCAATTGTCAAAATTCTATCCCAAGTTTGCTCCCAAGTAGAGAAAGGAACTTTAATAGGGGTCCGAGTCTTCCCAATAGCCCTCCAAGGGAAGCCATGGTTTCCTTCGATGGATTTTTTCTTTCATAAGGGTTTTTTTTTCCATAGAATAATTTTTGGCAATAGCCTTATAATAGGATTTCACCTCTTCTATCATTCCAACTTCCGCCTCATTTTATCCTCCCTTAATCCTACCATTCTCATGCCATACAACTTTGAAGCTCCCAATCTTGAGCGTTCTGAGAAAGCGCAACATTCCAAACCACCACACACTATGAAGCACAATGACTAATTAAAGCATTCTAAATATTCGGAAATTGCTCCTTTAAGGTTGACTTGCCACACCGAATTGCCAAAAAGAAATGGAGGCCCAATTTCCCTCCTCAAGGCAAATAAAGGAGAATAACTTATCACTTCCTTTCCTTATACACTTTCATAAACTCACCATATAAGGCTCTCCTTGTAGCTTGGAAATATGTCCATTATGCTCCAAACCATGCTTAGCCTCTATAACTTCCTCCACAAATGATCCCTTTCCCCCATAAATCTCCACAACCACTTCCCAAGCACCTTATTGAAAAGGGAGAAGTGATTTAGCCCCAACCCTCCTCTCTCAATAGGTTGTATGACTACTTCCCTCCTCACCAAGTGGTACTTATGGTCCTCTCTCATATTCTCTCAAAGAAATCTACGTTGAATACTTTTCAACCTGTTAACACAACCTATTTGCCACCTCTTTAGTACTTGGAAAGGGAGACATGCAGTAAATTGGGAGGCTAGAGAGGACACTCTAGATAAGGGTTAATCTACCCCTTTAAAAACTTGGTGCTTCTTCCAACCGGCCAATCTCTTCTCATATTTCTACAACAGAATTCCACACACTTTCTCCTCAAATTTAGAACCCAAAGGAAGGACTAAGTACGTCAATGGAAGGGAGCGCACCTTACAGCCCAACAATTCTGCACTTATGTGGCTTCCAGCTAAGATGGGAGCTTCTACATTAGTGAAAAGCTGGAAATATTATCGGTAGTGAATCATACAGTGCTTACAAGCATTTTATGTGTATGTGCGGCCCTCTTTTGAGGTCTGGTGACATGGAAGTATTAAATTATTAGAGAAGTTAGATTGTATTTTTTGTGCTCTTTGCTTTGGCTTAAATGTACCTTAAAAGTTAATATTGTGTAGCATGTTTTTGTGTATCTAACCTATTTTGTATCTTAATGTTCAACTTATCATGGAACGGGTTTGATTTGCCCCCTTTTTCTTTTCAGAATTGAAGAGATCCCTTTATTGTTTGTTCTCTCAATATGGAAGGATTTTGGATGTTGTTTCCATGAAGACACCGAAGCTTCGAGGACAAGCATGGGTAGTCTTCAGTGAAGTGACAGCTGCAAGTAATGCAGTACGGCAGATGCAAAATTTTCCATTTTACGACAAAGCTATGGTGAGTCTTAATAAGCTCAATTGGTAGTTTATTGGACATTATACATAAGTTCTGGTTTGCTGTTTGCTGACAAGTATTTTGATTTCTAGAAAATAAGTCTTAATTTTTTGTCTTCTTAATTTTAGACTTCGAGTTTTCTAGGCATTGCTTATACATACATACATATGCGCTTGTGTGTGGGGTGTGTATAAAAGGTTAAGAGAGGATAATTGCATTTGGCAATGATAGTGAAATTAGGTATATTAAATCTCCTTACCTTCAGTGGAATTATTTTGTGGATTGGTTAGTCTCTACTTCAACCCATTCAAATCCTTTGTTTTCCCACCAAACTTTGATGCAATCATCCTGCAAATTATGATGGGGGTGTAAATGCTTTGTCCATTTTGGGTAGACCATATATCTATATATGAAAGTCATATGGATTTGCATGGCTCATAGTTTAGGACCACCATACTGCGTAGTGTCTGGTGCTAAGAAGTCTATGATAATATTTCATGATACACATGCCTTAACACTTTATACTGTTTGCTCTTTGAGCATACAAAATAAAACATAAAGTAATTCGTAAATTTGTTATCTGCTGTATTTTTAGCCTATAAGTTACTAATGATATTGGAAGTACTTCATACATGGTTAATTTGGTGCAGCGTATACAATATGCAAAAACAAAGTCAGATTGTGTTGCTAAAGCAGATGGAAGCTACGTTCCAAGAGAAAAGAAGAAGAAACAAGAAGAAAAAGGTGACTATTAGTAATTCAGCAGTTTTGTATATGAGTTCACTATATTACTGTAAGTTTAAATAGCACATGTTTTCATGTATCTGAAAAATATCAAAGGTATGTTTACTCTGTATAAAAGAAGATCAATGTTTAAAAGGAATACATATTGTGGGATTAGGGGATATAAGGACTAGTGAATAACTAAATCGGTTAAATGCTCTGTTTTAGAGAGTGGTATTCAGTATAATCACTAGAAAGATGAGTTTAAAGTGCCTCTCTTTTTTTGGATAAATTTATAGTGTCTCAAAATGCGTATTTGACCCTGTGGGATATAGCCTTACCTTTGAAGAGGCATCCAGGTGTTGCAGGGAGGAAGTTCATGCCTTCATGGTCAACATTAAAATTTACAGTAACTCTCATGACCCTATGCTATCATGAGATATATACTATTATTAAGCCGGATACAAGGGATGGACTGTGAACTGTCCTTTTTGATCTTCTGCATTGCATTTTTTGATTCATGGTGCTATGTTGCAGAGATTTGGACCTTTACATTTGTAGTATATAAATGAGATATATACTATATTAAGCCGGATACAAGTGATTGGATTGTGAACTGCCCATTTTGATATTCTGCATTTGCATTTTGTTATTCGTGGGGCTATGTTTCAGAGATTTGGACCTTTACATTTGTGTTTATAAATGGAATTTCTTGAAACATAGAAAAAAGAAATTTATATATTTGGTGCTCGTCTTCTAACAAGTAGCTTGTATTCTTGCGCCATTTTTTGACAACAATTTAATGCATTTCCAGCTGAAAGAAAGCGACGTGGTGAAGAAGGTCATCAGTCAACCATGCCTAATGGTACTCAAAATGGCGGCCCAGCTGTAAGTTTCTTGGTTTACATTTTTTAAGTTTCTCTCTCTCTCTCTCACCTTTTAAGTCTTTCCTTTTCCGCCCTAATTTCCTGGTCCACATAAGCGTGAATAGAATTGTCTATGAGATGTTCTTGCCTTCATTGGCTGGATATGGTGGCGCAAAAAACACTTGGTTGCCACCTTTTTTGTGAATCAAATCTACCACAACTACACCATTGGGTTTTATAAAACAGAACTAAGATTTTGGACTCAAGTATGCTACTTGACCAATGTTGCTTATGATAAACTGTGACATTGGGTTTTGTAAAACAGAACTAAGATTTTGGACTGAAGTATGCTACTTGACAAATGTTGCTTATGATAAACTGTCTGTGTGATTATTTACAGGCTTCTTTCCAGCCAAGTGCACAAGAAGCAGTTGCACCAAATAATATACTGTTTATACAGAATTTGCCTTCCGAGACTAGTAGCATGATGCTGCAAGCGCTTTTCGAACGATACCCTGGATTCAGAGAAGTTCGCATGATTGAAGCCAAACCAGGTATCGCCTTTGTAGAATTTGAAGATGACGTGCAGTCCTCCATGGCCATGCAGGCCCTTCAGGGTTTCAAAATAACGGCTCAAAATCCCATGGCTATCACTTTTGCCAAGAAGTAAAGAATCTTCTTTCTGTAGTGTTTTATTTCTTGCTCTAATTTTGCTGAGGATATGTTTGTAATAGTTGAAGAGATTTTTGGATAAAATAGTCATGTATCATGTAGATCTTGGAGACCAAACGTGGAAGCCCTTTTTAATATGTTTGCTTTATGATTTCACAAGGAAGTATTGAGCCACCTGATTCAATGTTAATTATCAGAAACCGAATCATTCTACAAAGTTTATAAGATGCTAATGTGGTTCAATCTATGTTTCATGCTATATTTTGGTCATTCAGATTATTTGAATCTACTGAGTGGAAGATAGACTGTTTTTGTTACCCTTTCTACATTTTTCAGTCAGCTTGTTGTATGCTAAAGACAACTCCTTTGTCGGGTAGCTCAACTGCTGGTTTAATTTTTTTTTTTTTTGTAATCAGAGACGCTGAACGAAAGAAACAAAAACCAGATATTGAGGTTTTTCCAAAGCTTTTTTAATTTTTTTTTTCTATAACTTCTAAAGCTTTTATACTTTAAGCTGTCCTCTCTACCTCAAGCACCCTTTTATAATCCATTTTATCTGTTAGGTTTAACGGTAGTTTTGGTTTATGGTTTTTGAAATAGGTTTTATTAAAATAATAATCGAGTTAAAAATTGTTTATTATTTGATAAAGTAGCAATAAATATAATTTTTAACCACAAATTTAGTTTTTTTAAATTTTATTTTATAAACTGTTTTTTTAAAGCTTAGTTTATAATAAATAAAACTTATTTTATAAACTCGTAATGTACATCTTGAATGATAGAGAAAAAAAATGAAAGGTAAAAATGACGGAAAGAAGAAGAATATAGAAAAATAAAAGATTTATGTTTTTCATTATATATTTGATAAAGACAATAGAAGAAAATGATAAAAAAAAATAATTTATTTTAATTTTTATTCACTAATCATTTCAATAAAAAAGAATTGTAATTTATTCAATTAAAAAAATCGTTAATCATTCACTCTACTCTTTCTTTCTTTTTTTACCAAACTATTAAAAGCAGACCATGGTCTCTGAGAGTTTGGGCCAATTACAAGAGTTTGGCCTTGTTGGCACTTACATTACAACATGGTTAAGGTTCTTCTCACGATTTCGTCCCCCTTTAACGGTTGAGATTGACTCTGTTTTCAGCCTTTAGATTTTTTCAAAAAAAAAAAAATGAGTGACATGTGGTACTGATGAATCTCAACCAAAAAAGAAAAGAAAAAGGATTGGTCTCTGTATATGATTGTCTCTCTTTAAACTCAAATTAAAATTCTTACAATAACCTCACTCTCTCTTTCTATATTTCTCTCTTCAAAATCAGAATCCAAGCTCATATCAAAGGAAACAAAAAACTAAAAGTTGGAAAGCTTAAAGCTCTGTTACAGATTAGTAGAGAAAAAAACAAAGCTCTGTTGCATAGAAGATTCTTGACTCACTTGGTAAGGTAAAATTTAATTTAAAAACAGAAAATAAAAAAGAAAAATATTAGTATGGTACATAAAAGACAGGTCCAAAAAGAACAAGTTAAAATGGCAGAAGATTTTAACTAGATTTTGGGAGAAGGGAGAGATTGAGGCACTTTTTGTTGGAAATAAAACTTACTACATGTCACTCATCTAGATGGGCACCTGGCAGTTAACCAAGCTTCGATGACAAAAACACTGAACCAGCACCAATCAGTCACTCTCTACAACTACTCTTTGGTGATATTTCTGCGCCAGTTTGAGGCCTCCAAGAATAGCCCAAGCTTCGATGACAAGAGAATCCATCAGTTCCACAAAAAAGGAATTTAAGTAGTTAATATTTTTTTGTTATTTTTTTCTCTCAAGACAATGGAGTCGGAGGAAGTTCAAGATGAAGTTACTAAAGCCTTTGAACCAATCTGTCAAAAAGAAAAAAAATCTGAAAATTATCTTTGTATTTATAAGGTACTAATAAAGATCGTAATTCACAAATTTTTAAATTAATAAAATTAATAATTACTTTTTTACTATTAATATTTTGTTCTTATAGTTAAAAATATAAATTTACTATCAAAATTATTCTATGTATCATCACAAAATTATAAATGATTGCTACCTAGGTCAATTAATAGCCACTATTAATCTAAAAAAGAAATGGTATCAAATTCCAACCTAAAAAGAAAAAATAGGAAAAGCTATCGTACCATCATTAATACTATGTCAGCAATGTGAAATTTTTTTTTGTTTAATTTGAATCCATGAAAAACGTATGGTAAAATAAAAACTTCTTCAACAATGCTATAGTACTATTAATAAGTAGTTCCTATCCGTCCCTTAACTTTCCTTCCAGAAGTTCATTGATAATTTCACTGATGACAAGGAAAGGTAGAAAACTACTTAACAACTTTCATGTCACATGTAACTTAATTGAGAGGATAAAAAGAGAGAGAAAAATGAAATATATATATATATATTGTAATTTATTTATTTATGGTTAATGTTTAATTTTTTCGCTGTTTTAATTTTTTGGTTGCCCATAAATTTTTTGACTGTTTCAATTGTTTAGTTGTTTCAATCTTTTAGCTGCCAATTGATTGTGGTAACAAATATGTAGAATACAGACGGACATTCTTGATATGAGAACAAGTATAAATATACCATCAAATTTGAGAGTTCTGAAAGTCTAAAATAACCAATACCGAGAGAATAGGAGATTGTGTAAGTAAAAAATTTCAATGACTAAAAATATGTTTACGTTTCTTATAATTCCGCATTTGATCTACATGCTATTTAAATTGTTTAGCATGCTTAGATTATATTTAAGTTTTACATACATATATATATATATATATATAAAACGAGAGATTGACATCTGTTACAGTATTGTTTAAATTCGAAACTATTGCAGTTTCATGATTCTTGTAATAATTCGTCAACCCCAACTAATTATCATTAATTAATAATAAAAATAATTTTTTTGGTCAAAAATTATATATTTTGTTACATTTATGTGTTTCGTTGCTTAATTATTTCAATTGAATAACTCCATTTATAGTTATTCTCCATGAAACAACCATTATTAACACTTGAAAATACCAATTGAAATGAGATGATAAATTTAAAAACTCAATTAAAATGATCATAAAGTAAAACGCGAAAATGAAATTAAGTATAAAATCTAAAGATGAAAAATATATTTTAATTTAATAATAAAGTGGTTACTCAGGCGTCTTTGGTAAAAAAAAATTTGTCTTTTCAGTATTTTGTGGTAAAAATATATATTTGACAGTAAACGTGTCCTTTTGATAATAAAAATAAAATATTAATGACAAAATTATTACCATATTTTAATGCATTGAGTTGTAAATAGGTATTATTTTTATGGTAATTTATATCATTATGTGATATTAATTATATTTATATTAATTTTATATAACACGAAAATAATCTGTGACAATTGATAATTATTTCTTGTTAATTTTGGATAGAAGTTCCTCTGCCAAAGGTTTAGTTTGGAAAAGACAATAGCTGCCCCTTTTGCACGGACCAAAGACGCTGCCCCTTTTGCACGTCAAATGACTGAGGATCTTCTAGATTGCACGACTTTAAATAATTTTTCATTAAAACTTCTAGAGAGACTTATATACTAAACCCTTACGAGCAAAAATTTCCTAGTATTACCCATTAGGAGGGGCACTAGCTGGACTACAACATCGATCTTTTGGTTTGGTACGTCTGATCCAAGATCAATGGTAATAACTAAAAACATTAACTTCCCATCCAGTGTTTTATCGGAAAGAAAACAACAGATAAATAGAAATATCTCAGTGTCAGCCGCCATCCAGTCAAACCCACGAACATTGACCAGAAAAAATACTTACATACACCCAGAAAATGACGCACACTCGCTCTGCGTATATTTTCCACGGTCAAACTTCCCATTACCTTCCCAGAAACTCCCTAAAAAACAATTTAAAAAAAAAAAACTAAAATAGAAAAAACAAAAAAAAAACCTTGTGCAATACGTGACCATTTTCTCTTCCTCTCTCTTCTCCTCCAAAGTCCAAATCACCCTTCCCTTTTTCTCTCTCTTTCTCCCCGTTATATTCATCATATAACCTTCTCTTTCTCTTTTATCTTTCTTTGGTTTCCCTCTTTAATGGCCTCTTATTATGGTAGCCTAGACACATCTACAAACTCAAGCCAAGCAACAACAACAGCTTCAAGCTTCACTTTCTCTGCACACCCATTCATGAACTCTTCTTTCACTGATCTTCTTGCCTCCTCTGCTGCCGATGAACCCAAATCCACCAATAATTGGGATGCTAACAGACGTGGGTCATCGTTATCGGATCGAATCGCAGAGAGAACCGGATCGGGTGTGCCCAAGTTCAAGTCGATTCCTCCTCCTTCTCTACCCATCTCTCCTCCTTCTATCTCTCCTTCCTCTTACTTCGCTATCCCTCCTGGGTTGAGCCCAGCTGAGCTTTTGGATTCCCCTGTTCTCTTAAACACCTCTAACGTATGTATACTTGTTCAATATGTTATATGCCTTTCTTGTCTTGTGCTTTCTTTTATTGTATTCTCTGTTATGTAATGCTTATTTAGTGATAGATTTGAGCTTCAATTTTTTCCTATGAGTCTGATTTTTCGTTTTTATGGGTACCCATCATCGGAAAATTTATAGTTTTTCTTTTTTTTATAAGATGTCTGGGTTCTTAGAAATCAACCAAAGAAAATTAGGCTTTATGTTAAGGTTGTCCTGTTTTTGTCTGTTTGAACTCTGCTTTGAATTTTCCAGTTTTGTTGCTGAATTATTGGGCTCTTGTGATGTGAACTTGACTTTTTTTTTCGCATAATTGGATTGACGGGTTTGCTTCTTTTTGTTCGTTTGTTTTCTTGTGTACAGATTTTGCCATCTCCAACAACTGGGACATTTTCAGCTCAAGCTTTCAATTGGAAGAGCAATTCAAGCAACAACAACCAGCAAGAAATCAAACGGGAAGATAAAAACAACTACTTTAATTTCTCTTTCCAGCCCCAACCAAGACCCCACACGACATCATCTGCTTTGTTCCAATCTTCAACAACAACAACAATCCCAACTGTATGTAACATAATCAATTTAAACCAAAATTCTACTCTGTTTACTTAATCTTGATTCGTCATTAACATTTTGTATTTATTTTGTTTTGTTGAATTTTCAGGCAACCCAACAAGAATGGAGTTTCCAGGAATCCTCCAAGCAAGATGTGGTAAAACCAGAATTTGCTTCGATGCAGAATTTCTCTTCTGAGATTGCCACTATACAATCAAACACACAAAGCAACGGTGGATTCCAATCAGATTATGGGAATTACCACCAGCAAACACAGTCATATAATAGGGAGAATAAGAAATCAGATGATGGGTTTAATTGGAGGAAGTATGGGCAAAAACAAGTGAAAGGAAGCGAAAATCCAAGGAGTTATTACAAGTGCACATACCCTAATTGCCCAACAAAGAAGAAAGTTGAGAGGTCATTAGATGGGCAGATAACTGAGATAGTTTACAAGGGTAGCCATAACCATCCTAAGCCTCAGTCTACAAGGAGATCATCATCGTCGTCGTCGATAGCTTCTTCTCATGCAGTACTTCAGGGCTCTAATCATCCTTCAAGTGAAAACCCAGATCAATCATTTTCCACACATGGTAGTGGACAAATGGATTCTGCTGCAACACCAGAGAATTCTTCGATTTCAATGGGGGATGACGATTTTGAGCAGAGCTCACAGAAGAGTAAATCAGGATGTGATGATATTGACGAAGATGAACCTGATGCCAAAAGATGGTAAGTTTAATATACTTAATTGTTTAGTTTTTTATAATCTTATCGAATTTTTTCTCATGTTCTATTTAACAGGAAAAGAGAAGGTGAAAATGAAGGAATTTCAGCTCTTGGGAGCAGAACAGTGAGAGAACCTAGAGTTGTGGTTCAAACAACCAGTGACATTGATATTCTAGATGATGGGTATAGATGGAGGAAATATGGGCAGAAAGTTGTCAAGGGAAATCCAAATCCTAGGTAAACAAAGAAATTTATTTCTATTTGTTACTTCTGTAGTACCCTTTTTAAATTTTGAAAGATGTTCTGCTTTCAGAATTCTAGAATGATTTAGTTATTCACTTTAGGGCCTTTTTTTTTTCTATTTGTAACTTTCATATACGAGGTTTCCAATATTCAATCTATAGTTATGAGCGCCTTACATTGGATACACTTCATTGATATGAGTTCTTAGTTTATAGATATATATACCTTCTTTTTTTGGCACAGTTTATAGCTTTAAAGGGGATTCTATCTAGTCTTTCCAAAAAAATTAAAAAGGATTCTACCTAATTGTCTTGTCTTTTGGGTGCATTATGGCTCCCTTCAAAGAGGGTACATTTTGAAGTATCCTTTCATGAGAAAGTTTTGATTTTTGTAGCACTTAAAATGGATCTGGTCTTAATCCTAAGTTTGTGTCTGCACATTTTGACCCAAACCTACTAAGAACCTACCTCTCTTTTTCTATCTCTTGACCCCTGACAGTTGAAGCTCAGCTTGGCGAGACCTAAGAACATTTCTGTTTCAGTCTTCTGTTTATTAATCTTTTGTTCTAATTATGTGATTGATTCATAACATACAGGAGCTACTACAAGTGCACACATCCAGGATGTCCTGTAAGAAAGCATGTTGAGCGAGCATCCCATGATCTTAGGGCAGTGATCACAACATACGAGGGAAAGCACAACCATGATGTTCCTGCTGCTCGTGGTAGCGGTAACAATTCTGTTAATAGGCCTTTGCCTCCTGACGACAACAATAACAATGCAGCCATGACAATCAGGCCATCGGCTCTCTCTAGCAACTCAATGACCAACCCTCTTCGCAATTTGAGGCCACCATCATCTGAAGGACAAGCACCCTTTACCCTAGAGATGTTGCAAAGCCCTGGGAGTTTCGGTTTCTCAGGATTTGGGAACCCTATGGGGTCTTACATGACTCAGGCACAACAAACAGAGAATGTGTTCTCTAGAGCCAAGGAAGAACCAAGGGATGATATGTTCCTTGAATCGTTGCTATATTGAAGCTAACATGAAATTTGGACGGATTTGGTCTTTCCATGGAAAGAAAATCAGAAGAATAAAGAAGCTCACGTGTAAGCTCATTTATTTTAATACATTATGCATGTTGTATATTTTTTTTAACGCGAATTGGGTTTTGTATATTCAAAATTGTATGGAATAGGAGTTTCAAAAAACTTTATTTTTTTTATTGTTTTGAGGTTTTCTTGGGTATTGCAGAGCCTCAAATTACATTTTGTATGATGCATTGTAGTGAATGGAAAGGAATTTCGAGTTCTTTCATCGTGCTTCGTAGGCAATCATAATGCAAAAATTCTTGCATGTTTCGGATGTAAGTAGGAGATATACCTGAGAAAGTGTATCAAGAGCATGTAAACAGTTGATTGGTGGAGAGAAAACAAATTCTCTCTTTTCTATCAATTATTATAAAATCTATTAACATAAAAACTAATTACTTCTATGCAAAAAATAAATTCTTTGGACTTTGATAAGTTTAAGAAGAGATTTTTAAGAAAGTCATTTGTGTTGCATTTCCAGCGGCATGTCGCAGTCTGCACCAATCTATTAACAGCAGCAGCAGCACAGTGAAAGCCTTAAAAGGGCTTGTTAATTGTTATATCAAGTGGGTCTTAAACTAAGAACAATTAATGGTTTAATTAGAGATGCAATCGTCATTAATTACACGTTACTGGAAGTTTGAATAGGTCAAAGATGAGGGGATGGGGATTACTTTAAGTGAAGGACAAGTTCGTTAAGGTCAACTAATATTTTACAGATGGACCGTTCCAGGTTCCTTTTCTTGGTGGGTCCATATTCATCTTCTCCAAATTACGGTACTAACCCTTGTCCACATCAAACTGTTGTCGATGAAGCCAGGGAAGGGGATGGACAGTTTTGTACATTGGATTTTATCTTTTTGTTAAATGGCTGAGGAAAGAGATATTTACGTGATGCACACGGTGCATTTATACAGAGAGATGGCCAATGGCCGTCACTCCACCAACCAAAAAGGCCTGATTTTATCGGTTCGAGTCGTACTGTAATTTTTGCGATTCACAATATCTTAGAATAAAGATGGTAAGGCGATCATAATGATTCATTATTTAAAAAAAAAATTTATTTTAGTTTTTGGTTGTTATTTTTTTTTTTGTTTTAATCAAAATGATTGAAAGATTATAATACTAATTATATATATATATATATATATATTTAAAAAATTTAAAAGGTAATTCGATTTTTTTCGTAACTGAAGATTGATTAAACTTGATTGAATAATTTCATAAAAAATAACTTTATCTTGAATAATATAAGTGAGAAATTATTATATTGATATTGATTGCGTTAATAAATAGATTTTGGATGATGTGTATAATACATTATCATTTGGTATTTGAATAATGATTTATTTTATTATAATATTTATTTATATTATATATAAATATATAATTTGATGGTAAGACAAAATTATTTATACCAAAAAGATTTATAATTGATTTTAAAGAAAAAAAATGGATATAATTGATATATATATTTGAACAGTGATTGTTTTTTTATAATTTATATTTATAAATTATATAATTTTTGAAATATATGTAATTTGATAGGTCATTTGATAATACCGTCAAATCCGAAACAAATCGAAACATTTCATTTAAATAATTAAACCGAAATATTGTCCAGTGCAAAATTTATAACCATAATTTAAACCGTTAATAAAACTCCAAAAATTTCATTTTAATTGTACTTTTTAACTTTTAACCTTTCATTTTATTTTTTCAAAATCACTCAAAAAATAACTAATTTTTTATTATATGTACAAAAATTCAAATGCATTTAAATAATTTTTAGTTCCGTTATAAAATATTTTGACTAAACACTTTAAATCTCCAAAAAAAAAAAATTGTACTGAATCCATTCCTAATTAAAATCTCAGTAAAAAGTATCATTTTCCCACATAACCAACCAGCAACCCAAAAATCCGTGGGTCTTAAAAGCCCAACATCAAATAAACCCACAGATCATAGGAAAGCCCATAAAAGCCAGCCAGGTTAAAAGCATATCCAATTGCCCTTTTATCCTCAAACTTCCCCTTATTTGCAAATCCTCCCCCACCTCTCTCTCTCTCCCACTTGGCGCCAATTCTTTGATTCGTTTCTTTTCCGCTTCACACACAATAACGACCCATGGACCTACCGGCACTGAAACCAAACCTCCTAAAGAACATTCTCGTACGCGTCCTCTCCTTCGCCGTCCTTATATTCGCCTTCCGTTTCGCTTACCTCGTAACAGTCAAAAGCGGATCGTGCTACTCTGGTGACCTCTGCTTCAGCCGTATCCCTGCACGTGTCCACCCCTCCTCTTCGTCGCACGTGTTGGCAGCGATAAAATCCCGAAAACTCGTCGATTACTTCTCGTCGATATTTCAAGATTTAATCGCCGAGGGATATCTCTCGCCGAACTCGAGATGTCTCTGCGTAGAAACCCCAAACGGAGAAGACGTCCTCGCGTTGAGAGAAATTGGTGTCTACGATTCCGTTGGGATCTCCAAGAAAGCATCCCCACCATTGATTCTTTCCGGTGAGGCTCATCGGCAACCGTTCGATGAGAACACCTTCGATTTCGAGTTTTCCGGCAATGACAACCTCGACCGTTCCATACGACCTTTCGAGTTCGGTTCGGAGATCGGCCGGACGCTTAAACCCGGTGGGTTCTTGGTGGTTCACACAAAGGCTAAATATTTGTATAGCTTGCATTCATTTCTTGATTTGTTCGACTGCTGCAAACTGATCAAAGCACGGGAAATCGATGGCCCTGATTCGTCTACGACCCACGAGATCGTGATGAAAAAAGAAATCGATCTTTTAAGCCATAAACAGAGATACGCACTTCCTCCCGATGACAGTTCGGGTAATAAATGCTCTGTTCCGGCGTATAAGCGAGAAATAATCCGTGAAGCAGAGCCGTTGATCGAGCAAGAGCCACTAAAACCATGGATTACGCTAAAAAGAAACATAAAGAACATAATCTACCTGACTTCCATGGTGGATATTAGCTTCAAGCGAAGGTACATTTACATCGATGTTGGAGCCAGGAATTACGGCTCAAGCATAGACAATTGGTTCAAAAAACAATACCCAAAACAGAACAAATCATTTGAAATCTACGCGATAGAAGCCGACAAGGCGTTCCACGGAGAGTATGCAGTGAAGAAAGGGATCACTCTATTGCCATACGCTGCGTGGGTGAGAAACGAAACCTTATTCTTCGAGATCACGAGAGACCCAAGAGAGGAAAAAACCGTGGAGGAGAAGAGAGGGAACAGAGGGATGGGGAGGATTCAACAAGTGGAATCATCGATAGGTTTTGTATCAAATTTGGAGAAGAACAAGATTGAAGGGTTCGATTTCGCAGAATGGTTAAAGAGTACTGCGTGCGAGAGAGATTTCGTGGTGGTGAAAATGGATGTTGAAGGGACAGAGTTTCATTTGATTGATAGGATGATTGAGACGGGAGCAATCTGTTTGGTTGATGAGATTTTTTTGGAGTGTCATTACAATAGATGGCAGAGGTGTTGTCCTGGTCAGAGGAGTGACAAGTATAAGAAGACGTATGCTCAATGCTTGGAGCTTTTTAGGTCTCTCAGGCTGAGTGGAGTTCTTGTGCATCAATGGTGGTGACTGGTAACCATTGATTGATCTTTTTTGAACTTATCTTTTACTTTTCAATTTGCTTTTTGAGTAATTGATGTTGGCTTATTCTTTTATAAAGACTAAAGAGGTTTTGCTGCTGTGTTCTTTCAGTTGTGACGGCTTTGAATTAGTGAAATCTTCAAAATTTTCTGCATTTCAACATCTTGTCCCCAACATTGATTTCTCTGCTTTCCTCAGTCAAACCAATTTTAGTTCACTGTTCTGGAAAGCTTAACAAGATGTTAAAAGCTCTACTCATGAATCTGATTTTCATAATTTTCAGATAGCATCTTCTAAATATCTGTCCCGAAGCTAATAGCAATTCTTTTTGCTATTTTTCATCTCCAAGTGCTAAAAATCAGAATGGCATTTAAGAAAATGTATCAAGTACTATACTTTTTATGAATTTGAATGACCTTTCCCCTTTGTCCTCTCCATAATTTTTATTTTTATTTTTCTCGAATAAAAATCTGTTTATTGGTCAAATTAATGCATCCAGGTTAATATTTTGTAAGGTGGTCTGGTTTTCCAAGTTTCAGAGCACCCTTTTCCCCCAACATTTCTGTTGAATCATAACCTTTATCTAAGGCTCTGGCATGGAATATTTAGCCACAATACCGTGCAGCCTTTGGGCTGTTCATAGATAACTGCCACGTTTTCTTTTTATGAAATTAACGATAATGGTTTGTTTAGACAGTTTTTTTTTTTAATTTGGATAGGAAGAAAAATGGTTAACTACTACTTAAAAAATGGACATTTGGTAAATTTATATTAGTGGAGCTTAGAATGTTTGTTTTAAATATTCATTATTTTCAGATATTTTTGTTTAAACTTGATTTTTTTTTAATTTTCTTGTACGAAAAGAATGAATTTTTTTTTTCATCTTTCCATTTGACTGTTGAGAATACCTTTAATTGCTGAACTGAAAAGTGAAAACAGAGCGGCGCCAGAACACATAAACCACCAATAAACCAAAGCCCTTTTCTCTTTGGTCAAAGATCAACTCATAAAAAGAACCAATAGCGCTTTTATATTGTTATAGCTCACTCCCTTTCTCTTTTTGAAACCATCCTTCTCAACTTTCTCTTCTTGAAACCATCCTTCTCAACTTTCTCTTCTTGAAACCATCCTTGACATTCTCTCAATATTCCATCTCTCTGTTTTTCTTTCAGTCCCACAAAAAGCTCTACTCTCATACCATATTGATAGAGCTAAAAACAGTTAAGCTTTTATTGTTCCAAATATAACAACTATAGAATTACAAATGAATTTCTTAAAATTTATAGAATTCATTTATTCCAACCACATTCTTAATTTCTAACTATTTCATTTTCTTAAAAAGGAAAAAGATTGCATTTTTTAAACCTAGTATCATAGTGAGTAATTAGATCTTTCTGTAATAATGTTTTCATTTCAAGATAACAAATAATCAGAATGAGTTAAGGCTTCTCATGAACTTAATTATATGCTAAATGTACAAATGGTTTCTTCATGACATTGCTCATTTACTCTATTTAGTTGCCTGAAGATTCTACTTGAAAGTTTTTCAGCTGCAAACGAACTAAGCAAAACAAATTTGCAATATTTGAGTCAATGCGGTAATAGTTAGGAAAACCTATTATTATCCAAGCATTCTGTTATTGACATATGAATCTCTTGTTGGAGGTTAGTTATGAATTTCTGATTGTATGTTTTTGATGATTTACAATGCACCTAGGGCGGTGTAGTTCTGGGTCCTTCAGTTCTTGGGTACTATCCATCATTTGTGGCTAAAGTCTTCCCAGCTAAAGGCATAAATACACTTGAGACCTTATCAGTTTTTGGTTTCATGCTTTTTATCTTCGTAATTGGGGTGAAGATAGACCCACCGATTTCTCTGAACTCTGGTAAAAGGGCTTTGGCAATAGGGGTTTTAGGCTTCTTTGTGCCTTATGCATTAGCCAGCTTAGTTGCCTATATTCTCAAGCGTTCTCTGTCACTGGATCATGATGTGGTTAGTGTGCTTCCAGTGGTGGTGTCAATGCAATCCGAATAGCCTTCCCCGTTATTGCTTGCTTTCTTACTGAACTCAAGATTCTCAATTCTGAGATTGGACGGCTTGCCTCTTCTTCTTTGATGATATGTGATGTGTGCCTCTGGTCCATCATGACAGTTAAGTATATTGTACACATAGCTTCAGCAGAATCATTAAGTACAGCGATAGGGTCTTTAATATCAGCTGCTTTCCTTACCAGTCTTATTGTATTTGGAATCCATCCAGCAGCTTTGTGGGCAATTCGACAGACCACAGAAGGGAAACATGCGAAAGAGATTTATATCTTTGCAGTCCTTGTAACACAGCTGAGTTGCGGATTTTTGGGTGAAGTTATTGGCATGAATGCTATTATCCTGTCTTTCATTTTGGGATTGTTCATACCAGATGGACTACCCTTAGGAGCTGCAGTAGTAGAGAAGCTTGATCGCTTTGTTTCAGTGTTGGTCATGCCAATTTTCTTCACCATGTGTGGCTTAAAGACGAACTTTTTTGCCATTAAAAGGTGGGAGGATGTGGGTGCAATTCAATTGGTTGTTCTTGTTTCTTTTTTTGGGAAGACCATAGGGATAATATTGTCTCCTCTTTTCTGTAGGATGCCATTTCGAGATGCCCTCTCTCTTGCTCTCATCATGAACTCCAAAGGCATTGTTGAACTTGCCAAGCTGCGTGGTTTAAAGGGTGCCAATGTAAGCTATCTTCTCTTCACTATTTCTTTGTACATTTGGTTTCATGGTTTTTTCAGGTCTTTCATTTCTTCTTAATCTTATGATTGGTCTGCTAAACACTTTGTAATGCATACAATTGTTTATAAATTTGATCTGGATTGTTCACTTAGTAAAAAAAAAATTAATTCCCCAGATTATAGAAGTAGAAATAATAGAAATCTATAAGAGAACTACTTTTATATGCTTAATCAGTAGAGGAAATTACATTAGTGTGCAGGTCATCAGCGAAGAATGCTTTGCCAATGTGTTTCTCTGCGGTTGTTGTAACAGTTGTCTCGCCCCTTGTAAAATCTCTCTATGATCCTTCAAGGAGGTTTGTTTCTTACAAAAGGAGGACTAATAAGACACCATCAGCCAAATGAAGAGCTGCGCGTTCTTGCTAGTAGTATTCACAACCAAGACAATTGCAGAATGATGATTACCCTCCTAAGTGCTTCGAATCCCACCGAAGAGAGCCCTATCTGTTTATTTGTCCTCCACCTTATCAAGATTGCTGGACGGTGCCTCCTCCTTACCCATTGCCCATCTTCCACGAGAAAAGTCCTCTCAGAACCCAACTCAATCTGATCGAATCTTCAATGCTTTTAGAAAATTTGAACAAATGCAAGGCCACCTTACCCTTCAGTGCTATAGAGGCATTTCACCTTATACGACAATGCACAACAATGTGTGCTCCCTTGCTCTAGAACATATAATAACTTTTATAATCATCACTTTCTACAAGATTTTTTTTTATGGGAAAATGGTAGAATCATCTCATGTTTATAGGCATCTGAGTAAGAATGTTCTTGATACGGCTCCTTGTTCCGTTGCGGTACTTATTGATCATGGGAATTGGAGGCAATCTCGGCCCACTGCTGAAGATCAACCTTCACAGTTTCGGGTTGGCATGCTATTCTTCGGAGGCGCAGATGATCGAGAAGCATTAGCATATGGTGGACGAATGTCAGAGCATTCGTACACACTACTCACTTTCTTACATTTCTCTGCTTCGACAGGGATTGTTGGGGGTACAGAAATGAGCAAGGTACTTGACATTGAAATCCTTGGTGAGTTCAAGGCGAAAGCCCTGACCGACTAGCGAGTTTCTCACACACGAGGAGATGAAAGAAGCCACAGACGTGGTTTCTGTGATTAGATCACTGGAGAATGCTTATGACGTTGTTATGGTTGGAAGATGTCATGTGGAATCACAGTTGACGACTGAACCCAAGAAATGGAATGATCATGGACAATTAGGAACAGTAGGAGAGATACTTGCTGCTACCAATTGCAAAGGCGGGCATTCTATTTTGGTTGTGCAACAACAAAGCAGAGTATGGGGAATGTGTGATCCTAAGGACTCAACACACTTGAGAAGAAGAACAAGTTTATAGGAATTTCCAGAGTTTTAAAACACATTTTTATAGCAATATGTATAGTTAGGATAATAGGATTTGTTATCAAATATACAGCACCAAGTTTTGGCAAAGTCAATTTTTGTTTTCATATTTGTATATATGTCATTTTCCTCCTCTTTTGTGTTGACAGAAAAGCATTTACTTAGAACAAGAAAACAATGAGAAGCCAAAGCATTTATACTTGATTTCCTTTTGGGTTTTTCTTCTTCTTCTTTCACAACCCTTAGCTCAGCAGGCACAATATAACCCTTGACATTGTTGGATTATGGTACCATGACACAAAACCTTATGTTTGAAAGGAAAAGAAACAAAGATATATTAATGGAAAGACAGAGATAAAATAGAGGATAACCCTAACCTTTTGTCTCATATCCCAGTCGACTGGTATATGGAGCCATATACCAGTCGATTGGGTTGTCCTTCAATCCAGTTTTTCATGTTTCAAAACCGTTTTTGTTTTAGAAACTTTTGTATGGTTAGTTTTATCAAAGTCTTTTGTAAATTAAGCAACAAATCAAACTATATAATTGAACATAAGAGATTTACAATTGTTTCAATTACTTTAATGCCTATTCTAGATCTTCTGTCTTGTCTTGGTGTCTGAATCGAGTTGAGTTCTTATATCTTGTTTCTATGCTGAATGCTTTTGCCGCTTAAACACTTAGATAAAACTGTTAGTGCAATTAGAATATTGTTTTGTCATTATTAAAATCAAATATGGGTCAACAATCTCCCACTTTTTGATGATGACAAAACTAATGAGAGAAAAACAGTTTTAAAAACTAAATGTTGGGTTTTTAGGAAAAAAATGGGCAGAGTTTCTTTTGTTTTTCGGATAAAACCAATCTGTTAAGCATTCAAACGCAGTTTATATATAGTTATATCAACCCAACCAATCAATGCAAGACAATATTACGTTCATCAATGTGTTCGGAGCGATGCTTCCCTTGAATATATTCTCTATTCTAAGTTTACATACAGTTATTGATTTTTCTTCTTTTTCTCCCCCGTGTTGACAACAGTAGAAAAGGGAGTGTAAACTCAAAAAATAAGCAAAACAAGCACCACAACCATGAAGATAAGGCAAACACAAACTTTTGTGTGAAAACTAGGCATGATTCAAAATTGGGAAGACTTCCCGGGAAGAATCAAAAGTTGCCTACACTAGTATAAGTAGTTACAGCATATAGGGAAACATCAAGTGCTTAATTGAGGCAATCATTTATCTTATAAATAAAACATATATATGAGCAAAAAGTTAAATAACTAAAAAGTAAGCATCTATATATAATCATCCATACATCATAAGCTTTATAGAAGCTGAATCAGTGAGTACAAGCATATGAATGTATGTGAAGAAAAAAATGTCCGTGCTAAGTATCCATGGAGCTATAAATGTATTGATAATAGTCATAAAATGCATCTTAATAGTATGTATTTGTTAGTATTTTAGGGTTGATTTAGGGATGAATTACACATTTATGCCTTAATAGTTCTAAAGTGTCATTCTTGGTATGTTGATTTATTTCGATGCATTTTCAGGTATTTTGGGTTTAAAAGAGATGTTAAAGCTAAAATTGCTTAAAGTATGAAGATTCGATGCATATCATAGTGAATGAATGGTTTCGGAAGGACAAAATGAAGAGAAACCCATTTCTAGTGTTCTATGCTGCGGTGAGGAAAGGTTTGAGCCGCGGCCACCAGAACCATCAGCTTCTAAGCTAGAGGCTGGACTCAAGGCTGTGCGCCGCGGCCTGGACCAAGCTGAGCCGCAGCCTCCAGAGCCTCTAAAAAGCCAGGATCTAGAGTGGTGTCGCAACCTCCAGAGCCTCTAAAAAGCCAGGATCTAGAGTGGTGCCGCAGCCTCCAGAGCCTCTAAAAAGCTAGGATCTAGAGTGGTGCCGCGGCCTGGACCAGACTGAGCCACGACGCAAGCACGATCCCTTATTTCTGTTTCACAACCTAAATAGGGCTTTAATGACATTTCTTGACCCAAAAATACCCTTGAACCTTATGGAGTATTAATAGAACACTTAGGTTTGATTGAAATAGAGGCTGGAATCAAGAGCAAACACATTATTCTCCATTTTAGGTGATCAAGCATGAGCCTAATGTCTAGCTAATCTCCAAGCAAGGCAAAAGGATGAATTACTAGGTGTAGTTGTTCTTATTTCTATTCTTGATTCAGTTGTATGAATTCATTGTTAAACGTTATTTATGATTTAATCTTTGATTAAGTAAGAATGAGATGATTTACTCTTAATCCAGTGATTGCATCTTTCTCCTCCATATAAGTCTAGTCAAGCTCTTTTTATGTCAAGTTGTTAAATGTGATTGATTTCGGTAGATTCATCTTATAGATTTGTCTATTACTGCGGTATTGTTATTGAAATATATTATCGTTTCTTGACAATCTATAAGATAAGTCATGTGTGCTTGAATCGGAATTAAAGAGTAATTTGTAGCAATTACATGAGGATGTTTATATACTTTGATTGAATATTTACCGATTGCTTGTTTGGGATGTGAAACCAACAATCGAGATAAAACCATTGAGTCAAGATAGGGATAAGGCAACGAACTTAGGAAGGATTCCTGGAACCTTGTTTTTTATTTATTGAATCCTTCGTCATATTTTCACAACTCTCTCATATAGTTTCATTCGTAAAACAAAGATTCACTCATTTGAATTTCATTGTTTTGTGTTAAGGTTTACACTTTCTCTTGTAGTTCGCTTTTCCTTCTGGGATCGACACCCATCTATACACAATAATCGTGTGTTAGTTTGAGTGTAACCAAATTTTGACGCCGTTGCCGAGGAAACGCGCTTAAGTACAAGGAAGATTGTCAACTTTGAGACAAGACAGTAATATTGTTCTTTGCTCTCTGTTTTGATTTTCTAATTTTTTTTCTGTTTTATTCATTTTCTCTCTAATTCCTTTGGTGTATGCTTAGACTGAGAGATTCGCGAGGTAGATTCATTAAAAGACCTGAAATAAAGTTACCCTCTCATTCCACGTCCCTTAGTGAAACCTCACCTAGATCAAACCATAGTGCACATCCAAACAAGAATTTAGAGGATTTTGTTTACATGGCCTACAATCACAATGAAAATGTTGCTAGGACACTTAAGGACTACTTGCATCCTAGCCGAACGGCCACACCATATTGTATCATGTTCTCCCCTAATGACCAACAACCTGAGTTTAAGCCGGGCATAATTCGATTGCTACCAACCTTCCATGGGTTTGAGAATGAGAGCCCCTATGTCCATATTAGGGAATTTAAAGAAGTAGTAGCAACCTTTCAAAGTAGGGCGGATATGGTAGACACCATTAAACTTTGGTTTTTCCCCTTTTCACTTAAGGAAAAGGCCAAAGTTTGGTTATACTCGTTAAGGCCTAGGTCTATAGGTAGTTGGGATGAGATGACTCAAGCCTTCTTCCAAAAGCATTTCCCAACCCATAAGACCAGTAACCTCAAGAGACAAATCTCAAACTTTGCACAAAGGGAGAGTGAAACCTTATATCAAGTTTGGGAAGGTTTCAAAGACCTTTTGAATTCTTGTCCACACCATGGGTATGAGAGTTGGCGGGTAGTTAGCTATTTCTATGATGGACTTCTAAGTAGAGAAAGGCAATTCATAGAAATGATGTGTAATGAAGATTTTCTTTAGAAAGATTCCGACTTAGCCATAGATTTTCTAGATGACCTATCGAAAAAAGCCCACACTTGGACAGGACCGAATGCCATAGAAAGTACTAGGAGAAATCGAACCGCTGGAATTTATCAACTTAAGGAAGAGGATAGCCTTAAAGCCCGTTTAGAAGTCCTAACTAAGGAAATTGAAGTTTTAAAAACCAAGGATGCTAGAGCCCCCGAACCATTTGCTAGGGTAGAATTCTATTAACCTTGTTTTATATGTAATGGGGTAGATCATATACCTAAGGATTGTCAAGCCTATTTTGAGATGAAGAGAGAGTGTAATGCTTTAGGTATACCCTTTAGGAAACCATACTAACCTTACTCTAACACTTACAATCCTGGTTGGAAGAATCACCCTAATTTTAGTTCGAGATCCGATCTACAACCTCCTGCCCACTCTAGTACCCAATGGAAACCAGAAGTAACTTCATCTAATGCACCACAACAATCTTTACCTTTGGAAGATGTTTTTAAGTCATTTTTGCAGGTACATGCTGAGAGTGTAGAAGAGCAAGGCAAGATAAATCAACGGTTGCTTGAGGACCAACAAGGGATCAAAGAGGAACAAAAGGTAATAAAGAGTCAACTCACCAAGTTGACTAGTTTCTTGACTATTCAAGAGCAAAGTCGTTTTCCTTCATAGCCATAACCTAATCCAAGGGGACAACATATGGTACAAACCTCTGATCCTGACAATCAAAATGGTAAAGAGATTAATGCTATGATTACTCGTAGTGGTAAGAGAATTGATGGGCCCACTCTACCATCAAACTTGATTCCTAACACCGTGAGCAAAAAGGATGAAGCCCCTAAGGAATAAGATGTCCATAGTGATTCTTTACCAGTGCCTCTCCCTCAAGCACTCCTTAAACCTAAGGAGAGAAATTCAGCATTAAAATGTGAGATTCTTGAACAACTTTAGCATGTTAAAATTAACCTCCCTCTTCTTCATATCATAAAACATGTTCCCAACTATGCTAAAGTCATTAAGGATCTATGCACATTCAAGAGGAGGCATAATGTGAAGAAGACGACATTCTTAACGGAGCAAGCAAGTGCGGTAATTGATAGCAAGACACAGCCCAAATATAAAGATCCGGGCTGTCCAACGGTGGCTTATCAAATTGAAAACAAAGATTGTGGCCAAGCATTGCTAGATTTGGGGGCTAGTGTGAACCTCATACCATACTCCATTTACTTGCAACTCGGCCTAGGTGAGATCAAACCCACTTCCGTGGTACTTCAACTAGCGGATCAATTGGTAAGAAAACCAAGAAGTATTGTGGAAAATGTTTTATTGCAAATTGATAAATTCTATTATCCCGTTGACTTTTTGGTTTTAGATACCATTTCTATTGTGAATACGAAGTCAAAAATTCCTTTAATACTTGGAAGACCATTCCTTTCCACCACCAATGCCCTCATTAATTGTAGGAATAACCTAATAACATTATCGTTTGGAAATATGACTCTAGAGGTGAATGTTTTTCAAGTCTCAAGGCGGTCACATGAAGAGGATGAGTGTTTCAACACTTACATGATTGATAAGCTTATTTTGGAGATGAGTATATTAAAGATAATTCTAACTCTTTGGAATTCCTTCTTAATAATTTTGATTTTGATAATTCTTTCATTTATCCCCATGCCATTAATGTTGTTGATGTTTTTGATAAGTCACAGGGATTTATGAAAAAACCATGGCAACCATGCTTTGAGGAGTTGCTTAAAGAAATGGAGGCACCCAAACCCTCTTCCGATGAGACACCAACGCTTAATTTAGCTTCACTACCTAAAGGACTCAAACATGTTTTTTCAGGCCCAGGTGAAACCTTTCTGGTTATTATTTCCTCCGAACTTAGTGATGTGCAATGTGATCAATTGTTGAATTTGTTAAAAGAACATAAATCTGCACTAGGTTGGACCATGGTCGACATAAAGGGTGTTAACCCCTTAATTTGTTCCCATAGGATTTATCTAGAAGAATGAGCTAACCCTCGTAGAGACCCACAAAGAAAGCTAAATCCAACTATGAAAGAAGTAGTTAAGAAAGAAGTCTTAAAACTGTTGGATAAGGAAATTATATATCCAATATCGGATAATAAGTGGGTTAGTCCAACTCAAGTAGTTCCTAAGAAAGCCGGGGTGACCATGGTAAAAAATGAAAATGGAGTGTTACAACCAACTAAGGTAGTGACCTAGTGGCGAATGTGCATAGATTATAAGAAACTTAATTCAGCTACTTGGAAAGACCATTTTCCTCTCCCATTCATAGATCAAATTTTAGAACGGGTGGCTGGTCATCCTTTCTGTTGGCTTTTAGATAGGTATTCGGGATACTACCTGTTGACCCTGAATGATTTTGATAGTAACAAAAATCTTAATTAAGCACTAATAAGTATTACGTAAGTAATATAGATTGTTAATAGTGCTTATACATCAAAAGAGATCAAGATTGTAGAAATTGGTGAATCAATGTTGATGATCTCAAAAGTTAATAAGTTCTCCAAAAGATCAAATTCAAGGAGAATAATTTAAATGCATCTTCAAAGTCAATAGGGATAAATTATAGATTTTAATCCTAAGATATACTTTGTAAGCATTTCAATTGTTATGAGCTAATTATATTTGTATTGCATTTTATTATATAGTCTTAATTAATTGAAGATATAAAATCTCCAAGTGACTTTATTAAATGCAAATAAATTCTTTAGGCTCAATTCTTAACATTCTCTAATTGAATTTAAGAAGAATTTATGTTGACATAGAAAATTACTTGAGCATTTGTAATGTATCATTCTTCATATATCTAGCACACACATTATGCTTAAATTTGTAATATGTTTTGTCATCATCAAAAATGCCTCAATCAAGAAATTGATTAGATTAATTTTGATGATAACAAAACACTTTTGAAATGTTTAACTTGTGTGTTTAATGTGCAAGAAAGTTTGATTAAATTAGGAGATTTTTTGGAACTCAAAAATCCAAAAAGAATAAAGAGATATGAAGAAAATTATGCTGAAAACACTGTTCATCTAGAAATCACTGTAGCAGCGCTCCAACAGTGACCCAGTCGACTGGGTGAATAGTGCAGTCGACTGGTAAAAGTGGCAGAATGTTCCCAGTCGACTGGTATGACTTACCAGTCGACTGGTAACACTATAACAGCAAAAATGTGAATTTTTGAGAGGACCCAGTCGACTGGTATCACGACCCAGTCGACTGGTAGTTCAAAAATATGACCGTTGGACTCCAAATCTGAACGTTTTAAAGTAAATCTTTTTCAAATTAAAGTCCTAAACGGCCATATTAATTGATTGCTATATAAACCCACTCAATTCAGCATTCAACAAGGAGGAGAAGACATTCAAAAAAATAAGAACACACACAATCAAGTCATTCATTCTTTGAAACTCAAAAAAGCTTTGAAATACTCATGTTGAGCTATTCTTCAAGCTTTTCTTTGAAAGAGAGACATTATTCAGTTGTATAAGCTTTCATTTGTTGTCTCTCTACCATTTACTTTACAGCTTTTATTGTAAAGGGATTACTTCCGAGAGGAAGGGGATTACTTCCGAGAGGAAGGGGATTGTACGGTTTGAGCAACACCCGTAAGTTGCTTGTGTTTCGGTTTGAGCAACACCCGTAAGTTGCTTGGTTTAGTGAAAGACTTCAAGGAGGATCCTTGAAGAGAGTGGACGTAGGGTCGGAAGGATTCTGATATTGCCGAACCACTATAAATCGAGTTTGCATCTCTCTAACTCTATCTTTTTAATTACTTTCATAATTACTTGCTTATAATTATTTATTATTCAAGTAAATGAGATTGATTGCTTAATTATTTTATAATTCAATTATCATTTCTATATTAAGCAATAAACTCTCTCATCTTTGTGCTAGTAATTTAGAAAGATTTAATTCCGCATATATTTCGTTATTTGAGATTGCAAAAAGTACTTAATTTTTTTAATACCCAATTTACCCCCCTCTTGGGTATTGCCATAGTATATTTTGGACCTACAATTGGTATCAGAGCCTCATTCTCATTTTTAGGCTTAATATCCTTGAGTTGATCCTATGGCAACTATATTTTTAGAAGGAAGAGATCTTTCTAGTCCACCTCCTCTCCATGTAACAAATTTCACCCATTGGAAAGCTCAAATGAAGATTTTTATTCAAGCTCATGATTATTATGCTTGGAATTTCATTTTTGAAAATGAAAATGATTTTGATGTAAATGATTATAAATTCATTCAACTAAATGCTACAGTTATGAACATGTTTTATAGTTCTCTTGATCAAAACGAAGTTGATCAAATTTCCTCATGTAAGACCGCAAAAGAAATTTGGGATTTATTGGAAGTCATACATGGAGGAAATGAGCAAGAAAAGAATTTCAAATTAAAAAACTTTGTTCATGACTTAGAGCATTTTAAAATGAATGAAAATGAATCAATTTTTGATTCGCAAACTCGTTTTACCATACTTGTTAAAACTTTATCTTTCATGGGTAAAATTTATTCTAACCTTGAACTTGTGAGAATATTTCTTAGGTCTTTGTCAAATCAATGGAAAATTATTTTGACAAAGCATTCTATAAGTGAAAGTTTAGAAGAGCTTATGAAAGTTTAGAAAAGTTTAGAAGCATGAAAGCTACTTGGATTACAAAATCGATGGTTCCACTACATCCTTACCTCTTATGGAAATTAAAGATGTTAATTATGATGGTGATGAAGAAGAAGAAGACTCATCGAATAAAGAGATCGAATGCGAGGAAATTGCCAACCTATGTCTTATAGCAATCGATGACGAAAATGAGGTATCAACTTCTTCCTCTTCAAAAAATAACATTGTTAGCAGTAGTGAAGAATTGATAGAAATCATAAATGAAATGTATGAAGAATTGAAGAAATTCGATTCTAGGAACACCATTCTTAAAAAAGAGGTGTCATCTCTTTCTAAAGAGGTGGTAGGTTTAAGAGAAGAAAAAGATAAACTATCTTCATTACTTTATGATTCTTCTCAAGATCTTCTTAAAGATGAAAATGAAAACTTAAAGAAGAAGATAATAGAATTAAATGATACTATATCTAGACTTATGCTTGGAAAAGAAAAGCTAGATGAAGTGTTATCTTCCCAAAGATCAAGTGGAGGAAAATCTGGTTTAGGATATTCTCCATTGGGAAAGCAAAAATCAAAAGAGAGCTTATTCATGAAAGCCTCTTGTGTAGATGGAGCCTTTACTTCAAAATCTCCTAGCATGGTTAAGAGCACTCCCTCGATGAATGCTAGGAAGTCTAGAAATTTAAATGTTCATACTAAATTGAAGCATCCTAGAAATACTCATGCTTATATGTATGCTAATTCTAGAAATGCTTATACACATCCTAGAAATAATTATCATGCTCATTCTAGGAACAATGTGTATAATCAAATAATGCATTCTGCTCATGCTCATCCTAGGAATTACCATCATGGTTATCCTAGAAACAATATGCATACACAAAATAATGCTAGCATGTATCCTAGAATGCATCATCATTCATTTTCTGGAAATGACATGCATTTTCATACTCCTTACCATAGAAACATGTATCTTAGGAACTCATATCCTAAGCATAATAGGCATGCACATCTAAGGGATCCTAGAAATTTCAATAACCACTATCCTAGGATTGTGCATCATCATCATGTCTATAGAACTCCATATGTTGTTAAGAAAGTATGGGTCCCAAAAGGAACCATATTTTCAAGGACTAACCCCAAAGGACTCAAGAAATTTTGGGTACCCAAAAGTGCAATTGTATATCCTTGTGTGATGTAGATATGTCTCCACACCAAGGAGAAAGGTAACTGTTGGTACCTTGTTAGTAGATGTTCAAAGCACATAACCGATGATAAAAGTGTATTCAAGAGCTAACTCTAAGAGATAGTGGATATGTCACCATTGGAGACAACACCAAAATAAAGATCATCGGGCATGGAAAAGTTGGTAATGATTTCTCTACCCTAGATAATGTATTGCTAGTACAAGGCCTTAAGCCAAATTTACTTAGCATTAGTCAACTATGTGACAAAGGTAACAAAGTCACATTTGAGTCCTCTCATTGTCTAGTTATAGACATCAAGAGCAACAAGATCAAATTTATTGGCCATAGACATGAAAATGTCTATATAGTTGATTTGAAATCTTTGCATTCTGAAAATGAAAAATGTTTTCCTGCTTTAGTGAAAATCCATGGCTATGGCATAGAAGGCTTGGTCATGTAAACATGAACTTGCTGAAAATTGTTTCAAGAAAAGATTTAGTCATTGATCTTCCTAAAATCAATTTTGAAAAAGACAAAGTATGTGATGCTTGTCAAATAGGAAAACAAACCAGGATTTCTTTTAAAGCAAAAAATGTAGTTTCAACTACAAGATCTTTGAAACTTTTGCATATGGACTTGTTTGGTCCAATAAGTACCATTAGTCTAGGTGGCCATCAATATGCTCTTGTTATTGTTGATGACTATTTCAAGATATACCTTTGTTATTTTTATTGCTTACAAGGATGAAGCTTTCAAAGGTTTTGAAAAGTTTTGCGAAAAGGTTCAAAATGACAAAGGAATTTGTATTTCAAGCATAAGAAGTGATCATGGAAAAGAATTTGAAACCAAAGCTTTTCAAATTTTTGTGATGAGAATGGAATCAATCACAATTTTTTAGCTCCTAGAACTCCTCAACAAAATGGAGTTGTTGAGAGGAAAAACAGAGTTCTAGAAGAATTTTCAAGAACAATGTTTTGTGAAAATAGTTTACCAAAATATTTTTGGACTGAAGCCATGAACACTTCTTGCTATATTTTAAATAGAATTTTAATTAGGCCTATACTTGATAAAACTCCATATGAACTATGGAAAGGTAGAAAGCCTAATATTTCCTATTTTCGTACATTTGGTTGCAAATGCTTCATCTTGAATAACAATAAAACTAATTTGGGTAAATTTGATTCTAAGACTGATGAAGGGATATTTTTAGGATATTCTACATCGAGTAAGGCTTATAGAGTTTTCAATAAGAGAACTCTAGTAGTAGAGGAATCTGTGCATGTAACTCTTGATGAGTCTAACCCTATTAGTAGTAGAGAAGTTTCCATTAATAATGATGCAGATTTTATTCCAAGAAAGGAAACACCTACTTTCATTGTTGACCCGAAGAAGAATCCAACTCAAGCAAATGAAGAGCTGGAAGCTCATAATTTGGACCAACCATCTACAAGCCAACAAGTGGATGGACTTCCTAAAGATTGGAGGTATGTAAACTATCACCCAATTGATCAAGTAATTGGTGATCCTTCACAAGGGGTAAGAGCTCACTCTTCTATTAAAAATATTTGCAATTATGTAGCTTATCTGTCTCAGGTAGAACCTAAGTCCTTTATAGAAGCTGAAAAGGACAATGAGTGGATTATTGCTATGCAAGAAGAGATTAATCAATTTGAGAGAAACAAGGTTTGGAATCTAGTTCCAAGACCTAAGAATCATTCCATCATTGGAACAAAATGGGTTTATAGGAATAAGATGGATGAAAATGGAATAGTAACTAGAAATAAGGCTAGACTAGTTGCTAAGGGATATAATCAAGAAGAAGGAATAGACTTTGATGAGACTTATACTCCCGTAGCTAGATTAGAAGCTATTCGAATGTTGTTAGCCTTTGCATGCTTTAATAAATTCAAACTATTTCAAATGGATGTGAAAAGTGCCTTTTTAAATGGCTTTATAGAAGAAGAAGTTTATGTTGAACAACCTCTTGGATTTGAAAATCCTAGTCTTCCATATCATGTCTATAAACTTTCTAAAGCTCTATATGGGTTGAAGCAAGCTCCAAGGGCATGGTATGAAAGACTAAGTAAATTTTTGATTGATAATGAATTTGTAAGAGGAAGAATAGATACAACTCTCTTCACAAAAACTCACAAAAATGACACTTTGATAGTTCAAATATATGTTGATGATATTATATTTGGTGCTACTAATGAATCTATGTGTCAAGAGTTTGCAAAGTGCATGCAAGGTGAATTTGAAATGAGCATGATGGGAGAACTTACCTACTTCCTTGGTCTTCAAATCAAACAACTTAAAGGAGGTATCTTCATCAATCAATCAAAGTATACTAAGGACCTACTAAAGAGGTTTGGGATGAAAAGCTCAAAGCCACTTGGAACACCAATGAGCACATCTACAAAACTTGATCTCGATGAAGAAGGTAAACCTGTAGATACTAAATATTATAGAAGCATGATAGGTGTTTTGCTTTATTTAACTGCAAGTAGACTTGATATTATGTTCAGTGTATGCATGTGTGCTAGATTTCAGTCTAATCCTAAGGAATCACATGTAGTTGCAGTAAAAAGAATTCTTAGATATCTGCAAGGAACCCAAACCATAGGATTATGGTACTTTAGAGAATCATCTTTTGAGCTTGTAGGATATTCAGATGCTGATTTTGCTGGATTTAAGTTAAATAGAAAAAGCACAAGTGGAACATGTCAATTCTTAGGTGCTATGTTAACTTCTTGATTCTCCAAGAAACAGAATTCCGTTGCACTATCAACCGCTGAGGCGGAATATGTAGCAGCTGGCAGTTGTTGTGCCCAAGTATTATGGATGAAACAACAACTAGAAGACTATGGCATGAACCTCAAAAATATTCCTATCTTTTGTGATAATACTAGTGCTATCAACCTAACCAAAAATCCTATTCAGCACTCTAGAACCAAGCACATAGAGATTAGACATCATTTCTTAAGAGACCATGCTCAAAAAGGTGATATAAGATTAGAATTTATACCTTCAGAAGATCAAATAGCTGATATTCTTACAAAACCCCTATGTGAAGCTAGTTTTTGTAAGATTAGAATGTTGATGGGATTGCTTGATTTTGATAAACTGAATGCTTGATTGCATTTCATTTCATCATTTGCATGATTGACATTGAGTGAAAGAGTATTAATCCATGTTTAAATATTTTCCTCACTAAAAAATGTCATAGATAAACAAATTCGTGCTAAAAATTCAAGACTGGAAATTTTACTAATGGTCCAGTCGACTGGTAAATGTGCTCCAGTCGACTGGTAAGTCACTGCCTGATTGTCCAGTCGACTAGTAATTTTGACCCAGTCGACTGGTAACTCTCTACCAAAAACTCCAGACGACTGGTAAGTCTTCTCCAGTCGTCTATAAAATCAAATCTTGTTTGGAGCCATTTAATACTCAAATATTAATTGTTCTTTGATAAATTCTCTTTGATTTGGCATTGGATAAATCAAGTGATGAGCTTGAATTTAGATTTGAGAATTATTTTTGAGTTATTTATCTATCAAGCATGAGCTGAATATGAAACTTTCTATTATAGTTTGAAATTAATGATTATCTTTGTGTTGAATTGATAATCATCTAATTATTGAATCTAACATACCCTGAAAATGATATTTGATTGATAATTGAAAATTATATTTCGGTGCATATATGCTGGGGAAGTAATTTTTTTTTTTTCAAATACTTATAGATATTTCCAATTTGAATATCTTTTTGAGTAGTTGATGAGCTCTTTGTCTTGATTATTCAATCAATTAACTACCAATAAGGCCTGTTAAGTTTTATCCAATTTTATTTCTCTTAAAAGTTAAAAACAATTACTTTAGACCTTTTTGAAAGGGGGAGAAAATCTGATTTATTGGTAAAAGAGAAAACCTATTGGTAAATCAAGCAATGAGTTCAAACCTATTGTTTTATATTTCTTGATATCTTGTAAAACGATTCTTTTCTCAATATGTTTCATCAAAATATTTTCAATAGCATATTTTGAGGGGGAGCTCTTTTTTTTTAAATCCACCCTTTTTTGATTATGACAAAAAGGGGGAGAAAAATAAGAATATTAGAGATCTTGTTAGACCTTATTCTTAAGATTTTTGTCACCATCAAAAAGGGGGAGATTGTTGACCCTGAATGATTTTGATAGTAACAAAAATCTTAATTAAGCACTAATAAGTATTACTTAAGTAATATAGATTGTTAATAGTGCTTATACATCAAAAGAGATCAAGATTGTAGAAATTGGTGAATCAATGTTGATGATCTCAAAAGTTAATAAGTTCTCCAAAAGATCAAATTCAAGGAGAATAATTTAAATGCATCTTCAAAGTCAATAGGGATAAATTATAGATTTTAATCCTAAGATATACTTTGTAAGCATTTCAATTGTTATTAGCTAATTATATTTGTATTGCATTTTATTATATAGTCTTAATTAATTGAAGATATAAAATCTCCAAGTGACTTTATTAAATGCAAATAAATTCTTTAGGCTCAATTCTTAACATTCTCTAATTGAATTTAAGAAGAATTTATGTTGACATAGAAAATTACTTGAGCATTTGTAATGTATCATTCTTCATATATCTAGCACACACATTATGCTTAAATTTGTAATATGTTTTGTCATCATCAAAAATGCCTCAATCAAGAAATTGATTAGATTAATTTTGATGATAACAAAACACTTTTGAAATGTTTAACTTGTGTGTTTAATGTGCAAGAAAGTTTGATTAAATTAGGAGATTTTTTGGAACTCAAAAATCCAAAAAGAATAAAGAGATATGAAGAAAATTATGCTGAAAACACTGTTCATCCAGAAATCACTGTAGCAGCGCTCCAACAGTGACCCAGTCGACTGGGTGAATAGTGCAGTCGACTGGTAAAAGTGGCAGAATGTTCCCAGTCGACTGGTATGACTTACCAGTCGACTGGTAACACTATAACAGCAAAAATGTGAATTTTTGAGAGGACCCAGTCGACTGGTATCACGACCCAGTCGACTGGTAGTTCAAAAATATGACCGTTGGACTCCAAATCTGAACGTTTTAAAGTAAATCTTTTTCAAATTAAAGTCCTAAACGGCCATATTAATTGATTGCTATATAAACCCACTCAATTCAGCATTCAACAAGGAGGAGAAGACATTCAAAAAAATAAGAACACACACAATCAAGTCATTCATTCTTTGAAACTCAAAAAAGCTTTGAAATACTCATGTTGAGCTATTCTTCAAGCTTTTCTTTGAAAGAGAGACATTATTCAGTTGTATAAGCTTTCATTTGTTGTCTCTCTACCATTTACTTTACAGCTTTTATTGTAAAGGGATTACTTCCGAGAGGAAGTGGATACTTCCGAGAGGAAGGGGATTACTTCCGAGAGGAAGGGGATTGTACGGTTTGAGCAACACCCGTAAGTTGCTTGTGTTTCGGTTTGAGCAACACCCGTAAGTTGCTTGGTTTAGTGAAAGACTTCAAGGAGGATCCTTGAAGAGAGTGGACGTAGGGTCGGAAGGATTCCGATATTGCCGAACCACTATAAATCGAGTTTGCATCTCTCTAACTCTATCTTTTTAATTACTTTCATAATTACTTGCTTATAATTATTTATTATTCAAGTAAATGAGATTGATTGCTTAATTATTTTATAATTCAATTATCATTTCTATATTAAGCAATAAACTCTCTCATCTTTGTGCTAGTAATTTAGAAAGATTTAATTCCGCATATATTTCGTTATTTGAGATTGCAAAAAGTACTTAATTTTTTTAATACCCAATTCACCCCCCTCTTGGGTATTGCCATAGTATATTTTGGACCTACACTACCAAATAAGAATTGCCTTAGAGGATCAAGAGAAGACCACCTTTACTTGTCCTTTTGGTATTTTTGCTTTTCGAAGAATGTCTTTCGGTTTGTGTAATGCACCGGCTACTTTTCAAAGATGCATGATGAGTATTTTCAGTGACATGGTTGAAAAATGTGTGGAAGTGTATATGGATGATTTAACCATGTTTAGAACTTCTTTTGATTCATGTTTATCTAATTTGAAAAATGTTTTATGTAGGTGTGAAGAGAAGGGGCTTGTGCTTAATTGGGAGAAGTACCATTTTATGGTGTCTTCCGGGATAGTCTTGAGGCATATAGTGTATGAAAAGAGGATAGAAGTGGATAAATCAAAAATCGAATTGATCTCTAAACTACCCACTCCTAAGAATATTAAAGATGTTAGGTCTCTCTTAGGGCATGCTCGGTTTTATAGAAGGTTTATTCAGAATTTTAGTGCTACCTCTAGACCCTTATATAACCTTTTGATGAAGGATACTGAGTTTAAGTGGAGCCCTGAATGTGAGCAAGCTTTTAGAACACTTATCTCTAAGCTTACAACCGCCCCTATTATGTAATCACCGGACTTTACTTTGCCTTTTGAGATTATGTGTGATGCTAGTGATTATGCTGTAGGGGCTGTTCTAGGACAAAGAAGGGAGGGAAAACCATTTGTTGTTTATTATGCTAGTAGAACCTTGAATCATTCTCAAATGATGTACACCACAACCGAGAAAGAATTACTGGCAGTAGTATTCGCATTGGATAAATTTCACTCTTACTTAATTGGTTCACCTATCATTATATTCACAGATCATTCCGCTCTTAAATTTCTTTTCTAAAAAATGGATGTTAAGGCCCGTTTGATACGTTGGATTTTACTTTTGCAGGAATTTTACTTGACCATCAAAGACAAGAAGGGAGTGGAAAATATTGTAGCGGATCATCTATCTTGCTTGGAATTTAAGAATGATGCTGACATTTTGCCCATTCTGGAAGCCTTTCCGGATGAGAGCTTATTTTTTTTCCTTGGTCACACACCATGGTATGCCGACATTGCAAACTACTTGGTTTCCCGTCAAGTCCCATCTACATGGAGTGCACAAGATAAGTGTAAGTTTTTGGCTGAGGTAAAGAATTTTTATTGGAATGATCCTTATCTTTTTAAATATTGCCCCGACCAAATAATAAGAAGATGCATTCTGGATATAGAAGTTGATAGCGTGTTAACTTTTTATCATACCTATGCTTGTGCTGGCCACTTTTCTATTAAAAAGACAGCCGCAAAAATTTTGCAATGCGGTTTTTATTGGCCTACTTTATTCAAGGATACTAGTGAGTTTTGTCGATCATGTGAAAGATGTCATAGGTTAGGTTCATTGTCCCGCCGTCATATGATGCCTCTCAACCCGATCTTAGTGGTGAAAATCTTTGATTATTGAGGGATAGATTTAATGGGACCATTCCCACCTTCTTTTGGGTATCTTTACATTTTGCTTGCCGTTGATTATGTTTCTAAATGGGTTGAAGCCATACCTTGCTGTACTAATGATAATACAGTTATTGTTAAATTTCTAAAAGACATATTTTATTTAGGTACGATACTCCACGTGTTATAATCAGTGATCAAGGGTCACGTTTTTGTAACTGTTCTTTTGAGACTTTAATGCGTAGGTATGGAGTCACCCATAAGGTTTCTACAGCTTATCATCCACAAACCAATGGCCAAGCTGAACTAGCAAATAGAGAGATTAAGTGAATACTTGAGAAAATGATAAATCCTAATAGAAAAGATTGGTCTTTGCACCTATCGGATGCACTTTGGGCGTACCGAACAGCATACAAGACGGTTCTTGGAGCATCTCCTTATCGGTTGGTATTCGGTAAAGCATATCACTTGCCGGTAGAACTTGAGCACAGAGTATATTGGGCTATTCAGAATTTTAACTATGACTTGAAGATGTCCAGTGAGGAGAGAAAAATGCAACGTTGTGAACTTGCGGAGTTGAGGGATGATACCTATGATAATGCTAAGGACTTAAAGTCAAGAATGAAAGCGGTGCATGATCAGAAAATACTACGAAATTTTTTTGAACAAAGTAACAAAGTTTTCCTTTATGACTCGCGGTTACACTTCCATCCGGGAAAATTAAGATCACGATGGAAGGGACCTTGTGTTGTGAAGAGTGTTTTTCCCAATGGAGTAGTAGAGGTTGAAGATCCTTCCGACGGTCGTGCATTTCGAACTAATGGCCAAAAGTTGAAGCTCTACTTGGAACACGAACGTGTTAAAGATAGCCCCGAAGAATCTCTTTGGTGGCCCCAGTTTATGCTTCTTAATCGGGTACTTTCATTCTATTGCACATTAGTTTTAATTTTGTTAAGTTTTTGTTGATTTTCTAATTTTTGTTTTTAGTTGAGTCTATTTTAGTTTTAAGTTTAATTTGCATTTTGATTTAATTTAATTTTTAGTCTTAGGTTTATTTTTAGTAATTTTAATTTACCTTTTTTATACCCCTTTTATTTGTACAACCCATCAATTTTCAGCAGCCCAGGTCGCGCCTAGGCCCAGGCCCATGTGCCTTGCCTCACAGCAACCCATCAATTTTCAGCAGCCCAGATCGAGCCGCGGCCCAGCCCAGCTCGCCTCGCCCCACAGCACCCAGCAATTTTCAGTCTAGCCCAGCACGCCTCGCCCCCAGCCCACCTCGTGCCGCGGCTCACAGCACAGCAATTTTGGGACTAGGTCACTGCGCCGCGGCTCACACCCGTGATAGCACCTTAAAAAAACCATTTTTCTTTCTTCTTCTTCATTTTCCTTTGAAAAGAAACAACCCCTATTCTCTCTCTCTCTCTCTCTCATCCTCTCTCCAAATCCACCCTTGCCCATCTATTTTTTCTCATTCTTTCTTGATTCTAACATAATTCTTTAAGGAATTGCTCACTTATATTACAGATTTTGCTGCAAATTTCTCCAAAAAGCTTTGGTTCTAAAAGGTTTTTGGGATTTCAAGTTTGTGGGTCTTCTCTCCAACTTTGGGCATCAAGTAGGATCAATTTCCTTCTCTTTGTTGTGGACTTGTGATATTTGAGTGGTTGTATTTGATTTAGTTCTCTTGTCTTAGAACAATTAGTTCAAATGGCACTTAAAACTAAGAGACAAAGGGGGAAACAACCTCAAGAGTATGATGAGAGTAAATTTGTTACTCACAATGCTAGTGAGAGGTATGTTAGTTTGATGCATGCTAGGAGACCCATTCCTGAAAGAGGTTTCACTATCACAGAGAGGGGAAACCCAACTTTGTTTAGGATGATTAATGATAGGAATTGGGGTGCATTTGGGAGACAACCACCTAATTCCAATGTGGTTAAAGAGTTTTATGCTAATGCGGAAGAGCATAGAAATGGCAAAGTGATGGTTAGAGGAAAAACAAATTCCTTTGACAGTGCATCTATTAATAGATTTTATGGGCTACTCGACATTGAGAATAGTGAATATTCTGCTTATTTGTCTAATGTTGACTATGATGTGGTTTGTAACACACTCTGTATTTTGGGCACGACTTGGAAGATGTCGGGTTGTAATCCTAAGACCTTGCCCAATACGTCTTTGACTGTGAATGCTCAGGCTTGGCAATACTTTGTGTGTTTGAAGATGATGCCCACTACGCATTATAGCAATGTTACTATTGAAAGGGATGGGTATGACGATTGATGTGGGTCAAATAATGTTTAATTCTATCATCCATACTATGAGACAAAAGCTCGGTCTATACTTTCCCTCTTTGATTACCCAATTACGCATCTGAGCCGACGTCCAGTACAGTAGTGATTAGGAAGTGTAGCACCCAAAAAAACCTATCGATGATGGAATGCTCAATGTGATTAAGGCATCAAGGTCGCAAGCTCCGGGAGAGGGAGTAGCGGTTGCTGCTCCCCTCCACCTCCTAGGTTTCTGACCGTTGCAGAGAGGCTGGAGCGTTTAGAGATTCGATTTGATGAGCACCATAAATTCTTACAGGATAGGTTTGATCATCAGGAACGATTCTTGGCCAGACAAGCAGATTATCAAGTGGGGGTTTACTCTTCTTTTGGTCAGATGTACCAACACCTTGCCTCCGCCACCCTATCCGGGTTCATCTTTTGATCCAGCTCCAGAGAATGATGAAAATGAGGAAGAAGAGGATGATGACATGGAGGATTAGCTTTTGGGTTGTCTTTTGTTTGTTTCGTTTTATGTTATTTTATTTTATTATCGGATGATTGTATTAACTTTTATATTGGAATAATTTTTCGTTATTTTTATTTTTCCTACTTCATTTTTCATTTTAGTTATTTATGTAGTTTTGATGTGCTAACCTAACATTCGGTGGGAATCTTAATGTTACACCGTAGTTTCCTTCTTTTTGTTTGTTTTGTTCTATATTAGAGATCGAAATTTCAAAAAGAGGAACAGTATAGAGTTCAAATGGTCGTGCACAATTTTTGGCTTCCTCACACTTTTGGTTAAAAAGGGAGTTTCCTTTACTTTTGCTTTCACATTGAGGACAATGCTTATCTTAAGTTTGAGGTAGAGGAAACACATTTCTTATTCCATACCACTGAATTGCTTGGTGTCATTTTCCCTTGTAGTTTAATTCATTTGTTAGGATATATATATATATATACACACACACACATATGTGTGTGTGTGTGTGTGTTTTGTGTTAGCTTTGGAGTTAATTTACATGTCAATGATATGAGTTTAATTGAGATAACATATAGAATTTAGAAGAAGTTAAATCTTGCTTCGGTTTGAGAATAATTTTAAGTGTCGATCTTCATTTTGTTTGAGACTCTAGTTTGCAGTAAGATTGCATGATTAGTCTAAAGTATTTAGAGAATTTTTATATGTGTTTTATACGTGATTGTTTTGTGAATACATTTGAGGTCTCGACAAGCTCTAGAACTTATTTGATAATTGTTTGAGGCGAAATCCTAAAATGCACACTACTTAGGATATGATGTAGGCCATCTTTGGACAATTTGAGCCTTTTTCTTGAAAAAAAAAATTTGAGCCTTGTTTCTTTCGATAGCCCATTTACTTACCTTTATGAGCCAAAAAAATATATTTTATCCTTACCTTTCTCTTAAGAGAACTTAGTTATACACATTTGTTGAGAAGCACTTAAAAGGAGTAAGGATGGAAATATGAAAAAAAAATAATATCACTACCATAACCTAAGTACATTAAAGGAGATAGGTTGGGGGTTGTGGAAAAGAGTAAAAAAAATGAAAACGAAAGTGAATGGTTATGTGCTAAAAAAATGTATATAAAGAAGAGAAATTTTGGCAAAGAAAAAAAAATGGTGAATTATTGAGAGAAATGCTCGAAAAATGGTTGAATGAGTTGGGTGTTGAAGTAAGGTTATCTAGTGCTTAAAGTGGTTGTGTTTAAATTAAGAGACTGAGTTCTTTTACTTATTTAATCCTTCTTTCTTGACTTTTACCTTAGCTTAACGTTACAAGCATATTAAAGACCTAGTGATCCGACGTAGTGTGATTTTTCTACATTAATTGAGAGTGATTTGAAAAGTGAGTCTATGGAGTTTGATTTGTGATTGATGTCACTCAATTTAATATGTTTTTAGAGGCCAAGACTTATATTCATGAATGTTGTGCATAAAATCATCCGGGTATTTGGATTAATGGTTTGTGGTAAGATGGATGTTAAGAGTCGATAACAATTTTGAGGTTGATGTTTGGATTGTTTTTGGACTTGGGTGATATTTAATAATTCTATGTGTTGTGTGTTATCTGTGATTTTTTAGACAAAAAGTTGAATTACTCTTGGATTAATGTTAACATTGCTTTATTTTGTTTTGATTTCTAATTTAGAATTCATCTCATATATTTTTCGCTTGAATTTCTAGGGACTAGCAATAAGCTAGTTGGGGGTTATGATGAGAGTCATAAAATGCATCTTAATAGTATTTATTTGTTAGTATTTTAGGGTTGATCAAGCATGAGCCTAATGTCCAACTAATCTCTAAGCAAGGCAAAAGGATGAATTCCTAGGTGTAGTTGTTCTTATTTTTATTCTTGATTCAGTTGTATGGATTCATTATTAAACATTGTTTATGATTTACTCTTTGATTATGTAAGAATGAGATAATTTACTCTTAATCCAGTGATTGCATCTTTCTCCTCCATATAAGTTTAGTCAAGTTCTTCTTATGTCAAGTTGTTAGATGTGATTGATTTCAGTAGATTCATCTTATAGATTTGTCCATTACTGCGGTATTGTTATTGAAATATATTGTTGTTTCTTGACAATATATAAGATAGGTCATGTGTGCTTGAATCGGAATTAAAAAGTAATTTGTAACAATTACATTAAGATGTTTATGTGCTTTGATTGAATATTTACCGATTGCTTGTTTGGGATGTGAAACCAGCAATCGAGATAAAACCATTGAGTCAAGATAGAGATAAGGCAACGAACTTAGGAAGGATTCCTGGAACCTTTTTATTTCTTTATTGAATCCTTCGTCATATTTTCACAACTCTCTCATATAGTTTTATTCGTAAAACAAAGATTCACTCATTTGAATTTCATCGTTTCGTGTTAAGGTTTACACTTTCTCTTGTAGTTCGCTTTTCCTCGTGGGATCGACACCTCATCTATATATAATAATCATGTGTTAGTTTGAGCATAATCATGTACATAATAGTAAGATAAAACAGAAAAACCTCAGTGAGTCGGGAAATTAGAGTCGTCTAGAAGAATATCTCGAAGCTTAGCCAGAGAGCCCTCTACGTGCTCCCGATGCAACTCGAAATCATCTCAAAGTGTGCAGAGGTCGCAATGCATGTGATTGATAGAAGAGCTCAAGCTCTGGAACCCAAACTGCATAGACAGTAGGAGGCTCGCCATAGTCTGAAGTAAGTCATCGTATCCAGTCTGACCAGCACAATAACCACCATGCTATGGATTGGGTGCTCGCTCATCAGTGTCCATCGCAGTAGGATGAGCTGCATCATCATGAACCTCGTCATCCTCCTCGCTGCTGTTATCCTCAGCACTAATCAGTATATTCCTTCATGCCTTGGAGTAGATCATACCCTCTTGGATTGTTCATCCCATCTTCTTCAGAGAAGAGACGTTGATGATGTCTTTCAGGCCACTGTCCCGAGCCTCAAAGGTGGGTAAGAGAACTCAAAAATGTTGTAGGATCAAGGTGATAAGCATCCCATAGGGAAGGCACCCCGAGTTGTTTACTTCATCGTTGATCATGTTGGCAAGTAGTAAGTGGTAGATATTGAAATGATGTCTTATTTTGAGACACCGGATCAATACCACATCTACCTTCGAGAAATAGCCTCGACTTTTGAGTAGTGGGTGGATGGTTTAACTCACGATGAGGTGGAACAACTTTGAGTCGAGGGGCATGTCACTATATTGGTGAAATTTAGTGGGCCTAAAGACGTTGTTAGGGTCGCCCCTAACTATCTAGCATGGCTCCTCATAATCAAAGTTGTTTGGCCATCCATCCAGACTCCATTGGATCCCTCCCACTGGGATTCTTAAGATATTGATCAGAAGGTCAGTATTCACTTTGAATTCTACGCCCATTACATTGGTTTTGAACCGAAAAACCAATGGACTCAGTTTTACCAGGTTGGCGTAGAACTGGTGAATGAGGCATGGATAGAATTTTTTTGTGGATATTTACTAGGGGTGTAAGGTTAATAGCCTCAAAAGCAGGGTAGATGTCAAGATTTGCATAACAGATAGAATCAAAATCAATGAATCTACCCGTCATGATCTTTTTGCTGTGAATGACAGAATTATACATGCTCTTGGCAACGAGGCTCCAGAAAAGTAAGTCATCGAGTTCAGACCTCGCTTTCTTGCTTGAAGAACTAGCTAGCCACTTCCTTTTGGTATCCGGTTCATAAGACTTCTTGGACTAGGGCCTTGTAGGCGCGTGAGGTCCTCCTACGGTGATTTTAACCCGGATTCTCTCAGACATTGTGAAAAAAGTCGTTTTAGAGAGAGATTTTGGGGAATAAGGGATTTTCAACTGTGAAAAGTTGAAATGAATGTGATATGGGGATGAAATTAAAGGTTCTATGGAGTAGTTTTGAGAGATTTGGAACTGAAATCACGAATTTTCTAGAGAGATAAAGCTTTGGGGATTTCAAAAATGGCGTGAAAACTGAAAAATCTGAAGAGACTATTTATAGAATCGTGATACCAGTCGACTGGGTTAGGGCACCAGTCGACTGGGTTAACTAGCAGAGATATATAAGTCGACTGCGTGAACCATACCAGTCGACTGGGTAGGTTACCAAAATTTCAAATTTTGGCTCCAAACAATATCTTGTCGTACCAGTCGACTGGATGCTTTATACTTATCGACTGGTAAAATGGGTAGTGGGATACCAGTTGACTGGGGTGAACACACGAGTCCTACAAACTAATGGAAATCCATCAGTAATATTAGAACATATTATATATTCTAACAAATACAAGGGTAAATCCTAGCTTCCTAAGGGATGAAGCTTGTACGCCAATGCATATCAGAACAAGGTAGGAGATATAAATAACAAAACAATTACACATATAGTGAGGTAGCTTGTTTTTTAGGATTGAATTTAATTACAATACTAAAAACAAACATAAAAGAAACATTTGATTAAATCTAAACATTATCCTTGTACTCTAGGATTGTCAACTTACAATCAATACCCTGCAATGGAATCAGCTAAACTATTCTGTTAACTATCAGAACCAATAAAGCAGTAAGGTTTGATGGAAAACTTTATTTGAATTCAAGATGTTTATACTAATTTTGCTGGCAGTTTGAATGAATAGCTTCCACAACTGAATGTATTCAAGTTTTTTCCTTCCACATTGGTTTGATTGAGTAGATCAATAGGCAGATAGGATTTCGGTTGGTTTCCTTTTGGGAAATGACACTGTAGAACATTGAGACAGTGAGAGTAAACTGTCTGTGCACTCATGCACGCCCGAATATATACTAGTGTCAGTGAGGAAGAGAGAAGATAAAAAAAATAAAAAATAAAAAACAACTCAACTTATGTGTGAGTTATTTATTAAATTTATTTTCTTATTTTATGTTGTTGATAGGTGCTTAAATAGTTATATTTAAGCCACTTAATTTACACTTGTTAGACTCTTTATTTATACATTTTAGTAGTTTCTACTTCATTTTCGTGTTTTATGTGTTTTTCACAGGACTTGGACAAAAAGATGATAATTTGGAGCTTTTAAAAGCAAAAACCAAGATCTGCCATCCAGCAAAGTGCGCTCGAGCGCACCTCATTGAGATCAAGTGCACAAGAGCACGAGCACACTTGAAGAAGGCTCGAGTGCACACTTGCACTCGAGCGCATCCCGCATACACTCGAGCGTAATCACTCCAAAGGTGGCAGAGACAGATATGGAAAGAAGCCTTTCGACTCCAAAAAGGAATTAGGGTTTTAGGACACCAAGAGGACCCTATAAATAACCCTGTAAAACACATAAACCATTCCTTTTGTTCTAGATTGGAAGTAGAGAGCTTAGGAGAGGATTTGACGACTTGTCTCCCAAGTCTTCTTCGGTTTTAGTTTTCTGTTTTTATTTCATTATATTTAGAATGTTTGGTTTACTTAGCATGTGTAACTAAACTTCTATAGGGCTCGATTGAAGCCCTAGTTATGCTTTTCTACTTGTTCATTCATTGATTATCTTTTCTATAGCCTTGTTAGAATATTTAACTTGATTAATACCTGTTTGTATTTATATTCCTCATATGCATGTGCCTGATCAACGTATGCATGTGATATGGATAAGTTAGTCGAATCAATTTGGATGACCGAGTCCTGGGTTCGACATTAGTAACAAAGGATATCCATACCGGATTCCTGGGTTAATCAACATGGGAAACCGGGAGCGGACCAAGCCCTAGGTCCTGTGTGGTTGTCAATCTCCACAGTCCTCATGCTTTCTTAAGGAATAACTCAGTATACACCCATGTTGAATCCCTTAAGAGAGAAAAAAGTTAAAGTATACACCATGCCTAACTCGTTGCATAGGGAGATCAATAGTGTAAGGTGTGGACTAAGCCCTTAGGTTGGCAACCATTAGATATTCATGATAAGGCTAGAGCATTGAAGCTTTACTTAGTGGGAAAGTATAATTTGGGTGGATATCGTAGTCCTATGTTCCCATTATTGTTATTTACTCACAATCAAACTACCATTTCTCTTTTTAAACTTGAAGAAACTAATTCTAAAGCGAAATTCACCAATCCCTGTGGAAATGATTTCGCACTTGCACACTATGCTACCACAGACCTTGTGCACTTGCAAGTAAAACTATGACGGTTATTTGCATATTTATTTAGGTAGATAATCGCTCCAACAAGTTTTTGGCGCCGTTGCTGGGGATTGAGCTAAAATTTCTTTTTAGAATTAATTTCTCATTTAAATTAATTATTGTTATTTCCTCTTTATTCGATTCTTAACTATTGTGTTTATCTTATTTTTCGCTTCATTAAAAACCCTAATTAATTTCCTCTTTTTTTTTTTGTTTCAGGTACTCCAGTAGAGCTTTCTGTGCCACTTGTGATCGCACCCTTTGTGTGATCGAGCGCAATTGAGGCAGAGAGTAATCCGAGCAGCAGTTTTTGACTACTGCACTCAAGTAACTGCCATGGATTCATGCACGGACGACTATCCAAGCATCCGACATTCCTTCCTCTTGATCCCGAGCTAGAGAGAACTATCCGACAAAGACTTAGAGACAACTTGGAAGAGGACGAAGGAGGAATTGAGGAAGACAAACCAATGGCAGAATAGATAGCCGAGCAGCAACCACATAAGCGGAGGCCGATGAAGCAATCCTTCAGCAGAACCTTGATCAACCATCGTGCATCGCATATCAACCTGAGGTGGAAAGAGACTACTATATATCTCCGCAGATACTCAATGCACTGACTCACTTTAGGGGTACACCTAGTGAGGATCCACATTTGCACCTTCGAGAGTTCTTTGACCTTTGCAAATTCCAGCACATCCGAGGCTTAGACCAAAAACGAATAAGGTTAATTCTTTTCCCTATTTTCTTGAAAAATAATGCTAAATTATGGTATAATTCTTTGCCTGTAGTTTCCATCCACACTTGGGATGAGTTGGCTAGCAAATTCCTAAGGAAGTTCTTCCCAACCCAAAAGACGAGGCAAATGAGAAAAGAAATTCAATCCTTCCAACAAAAGGATGGTGATCTATTCTTCGAGCCTGTGGACACTTCAACGAGCTACTACTCAAGTGCCCACACCACAACCTACCCCAATACAAACTGGTATAAGCCTTTTATGAAGGTTTGAGTGATTCTAACAAAAATATTGTTGATTCAGGTTGTGGAGGAGTGCTGATGGAAAATAGCAGCGAAGAGGCTATGGAACTCTTCGAAACCCTAAGTGAACACACGCAACAGTTCTCCTCTCGAGGTAGATATATAACCAAAAGTAAGGGTATGTATGAGGTAAGCTTAAACGGAGGATCATCTCCTTAAATAGCTGCTGTGGAGAGGAAACTTGACCTATTAGTGAAAGCTATGGCTGCTCAGAACACCTCAACGAACCCACCAGCTACACCACTCCAGGTATGTGCTATTTGCTCACAATTTGATCGTAATACTGATACATGTCCCTTGTATTCATCTGCGGATCATGAGCAAGCCAAATTTGTGGGATCAAATAATTATCCGCCGAAGAACAACCCCTATGCCAACACGTACAACCCTGGATGGCGGAATCATCTGAATTTCTCGTGGAGCAACAACCAAAACAATCAAGGGCAGCAAAGAAACTTCCAACCAGCAACCCAATCTGCTCATGAACCAAAGAAAAATGACCTCGAAAGTCTTATGAGGCAACTAGCGACTAAGCAAAAACAAATCCTGAATAAACATGAACAATTCATGGAAGAGTCAAGGCAATTTCGGACTGAAATGAGGCAAATCACTACAAAACACGATCAAGCCATTCAAGGACTAGAGGCACAAATGGGACAGTTGGCCAAGGAATTGAGTAGCAGAAAGCAATGAAAGCTCCCAGCCCAGCCACTGCCTAATCCAAGAGGACATCAGCAACTGAATGTTATAACTACCTTAAGAATTGGTAAGATCATCAGCACCAATGAGCCTACACAAGCATCTCCAAACCAAACCTCCACATCTAAAGTAAGAGAGATGGAAAAGGTAAATACACCTCCACCCTTCCCTCAAAGGTTAGTGAAGCCTAAAAATGAAACTAAAATGATTGACATTTTCGAAATGTGGAAATAAATGTTTCTTTATTAGATGCAATAAGACAACTACCTGCTTATGCTAAGTTTTTAAAAGATTGTTGCACTAACAAACGAAAATTTCAGGAGTATGAGACAGTAGCCTTGACCGAAGAGGTGAGTGTTGTATTATTGAGAAAATTACCACCTAAACTAAAAGATCCGGGTAGTTTTACTATTCCTTGCAGACTAGGTGACCAGCTTTTCAAGCATGCATTATTGGACCTAGGAGCGAGTGTTAATTTGCTACCTTATAGTATATACAATATAATAGGTTTGGGGGAACTCCAACCAACCTCCATTACGTTACAATTGGCTGACAGAAGCATCAAATGACCAAGAGGTATCCTCGAGGATGTTTTGGTAAGAGTAGGTAAATTTATTTTACCTGTCGATTTTATTGTATTAGACATGGAGGAATGTCATATGCCTGTACCACTCCTTATCATCTTAGGGAGACCATTTATGATCACTGCTGACACAAATATTAATGTGAAAAGAGGCATAGTCACTATAAGAGTAAATGATGAAGAGGTAGAATTTAAAATATTTAATACACTAGACTCCACTAAAACTAATAATGAGTGTTATAATGTGAGCCTCATGCAAGGTATTAGTGAAAAAGTGTCTAAATTCCATTGTACGGTTCCATTGAAGATTATCCCCAACCATGCTGACATAAGAGTGGACATTGGGCCAGATAATAATGTGATTAAAGATATTAATGGAGCTGTGCACACCATCAAGAACACACCCAAACTCTCAAGTAAGTACAATCCTTAATTTAAAAATCTTGTACTTACTAATACTACTTCTCTTGATTTTATTGACCAGGCACCAACATTGGAGACAAAACAGCTGTCGACGGCACTGGAACCACTTGATGGGGGCCTTAAGTGCCTCCTTCAAAAGACATAGCCTTGAAGCGACCTTAGAGAGCACTTGAGCAAATTCCACTTGCATAACATATAGCTCAAGTGCCTCTATCGAGGTTAGTGGTACTGAATGCCATTAAATTACGATACAACTGTATCATTCTAAAAAGTTGTTTGGTAAGTTTTAATTATTCTATACATACTACCTTGCGACACATCTCCCACACCCCAGTACGCACGAGCGCATTACCCTACGCACTTGTGCATCATGCGATCGAGCGCACTCCACAAATGCGCTCGAGCGCACTCGGGGCAGAGAGGGCATTTGTTTTTCATTTTAAGTACTTTTCATTTGTTTATAGTTATATTTACATGTCTATTATTTATATTTTGTTTTCCATAACAACATTTATTTTTCTTTGTCAGGTACTTAGTGCATGCATCCAGTTCAAGTTTGGGGGCGTGTACAAGCAACCTAGTTCTCCATCTCCCAGGTCAGATCTTTCCATGCCACACACATTGGGGACAATGTGTATTTTAAGTTTGGGGGTAGTGGGAGATATTAAATACCATTACACACACACTTGAAACACATGCACACACTAAGTACCCAGTTTTTTTTTTTTTTAGAAAAGATAAATGCATATTCTTATGGTAAACAAAAATTTTGGTTGATTTAAAAATTTGATAACACTTCATTAGTAAGCTTAAAAGCTAGAACACATAGTCTTCCATTAAGAATTTTACAAAGTTAGTTACTTATCTCAAGACACCAAAGAATTCACAAGTTTGATCCAAATTTGCACAAGCATATTTAGCACGCATTTGTGTGGGGTATGACACATAATTATTTTATATATGTTTCCATAACCTAATTGTAATCAGAGGACTTGTTGAAAAGAACACTTTGGCATAAGAAAAATAAAGAAAAATGTTCATCATGCAAAAAGAAAATGAAAAGCTTCTAATGATCAGTAAAAACTTTCCACTGAGTAACTGGGCCTCTTGTCTCAGTAAGCATTGAGTGTTCACCTCAAAAGGTGGGAAGTAAGCCTTTAACGATCATAATAAAAATTTCCACTAAGTAACTGAGTCTCTTACCTTAGTAAGCGTTGAGTGTTCACGTCAAAAGGTGAGAATTTCATTTAGAAGCATTAAAACCTGTTAGTTCTGTAGCCTTTTTGATTCGAGTTAGTAAGTCCTTAAGGATGTCTTTACACCTAATGCCCTAAAACCATCTGGTTTGGGAGTCATTGACTAAACACTCATTACAAGAGTCAAATAGAAAGCTCGATGGAACTCAACATGGCAAAAATCGCATGATAAAAAGAAAAAGAAAAAGAAGCAAGTATTATGCCATTTTTGTTCTCTTTGATAAGAAATTCGATAAAGGTTTGGGCACCGAAACACTATACACTAAAATTATGTGGAAGCCCTATCTTATATATGCTAAGTCATCACACACGAATCAAACTTGCGATACCTTAGGCCAGCCTTAGGTAAGTAACACGAGCTTTTGAAAATCTTTTTTCAATACAAAAATGTGTTTTTATTTTAAGCTTACTCATGAACGGTTATTATAGTTTTATGCACAACCCAAATCTTTGAGTATCATGGAAATGAATTTATCTTTAAATTTTGTTCTAACATAGTCTTTAGTTTTGTATTGCTAAGGGACTAGCAATATGTAAGTTTGGGGGTGTGATAGGTGCTTAAATAGTCATACTTAAGCCGCTTAATTTACACTTGTTAGACTCTTTATTTATACATTTTAGTAGTTTCTACTTCGTTTTCGTGTTTTATGTGTTTTTCACAAGACTTGGACAAAAAGATGATAATTTGGAGCTTTTAAAAGCAAAAGCCAAGATCTGCCATCCAGCAAAGTGCGCTCGAGTGCATCCCACATACGCTCGAGCGCAATCACTCCAGAGGCGGCAGAGACAGATATGGAAAGAAGTATTTCGACTCCAAAAAGGAATCAGGGTTTCGGGACACCAAGAGGACCTTATAAATAGCCCTGTAAAACACATAAACCATATCTTTTGTTCTAGATTCGAAGTAGAGAGCTTAGGAGAGGAATTAACGACTCGTCTCCGGAGTCTTCTTAGAATGTTTAGTTTACTTAGCATGTGAAACTAAACTCCTATAGGGCTCGATTGAAGCCCTAGTTATGCTTTTCCACATGTTCATTCATTCATTATCTTTGCTATAGCCTTGTTAGAATATTTAACTTGATTAATACTTGTTTGTATTTACATTCCTTATATGTATTTGTCTGATCAACGTATGCATGTGGTATGGATAAGTTAGTTAAATCAATTTGGATGACCGAGTCATGGGTTCGACATTAGTAACAAGGGATATCCACACTGGATTCCGGGGTTAATCAACATGGGAAACCAAAAGCGGACCAAGCCCTAGGTCCCGTGTGGTTGCAGATCTCCACAGCCCTCATGCTCTCTTAAGGAACAACTCAGTATACACCCATGCTGAATCCCTTAAGAGAGAAAAGAGTTAGAGTATACACCATGTCTAACTTGTTGCATAGGGAGATCAATAGCCTAAGGTGTGGACCAAGCCCTTAGGTTGGCAACCATTAGATATTCATAATAAGGCTAGAGCATTGAAGCTTTACTTAGTGGGAAAGTATAATTAGGGTGGATATCGTAGTCCTATGTTCCCATTATTGTTATTTACTCACAATCAAACTGCTATTTCTCTTTTTAAACTTGAAGAAACTAATTCTAAAGCGAAATTCACCAATCCCTGTGGAAATGATCTCGCACTTGCACACTATGCTACCACAGACCTTGTGCACTTGCAAATAAAACTAGGATGATTATTTGCATATTTATTTAGGTAGATAATTGCTCCACAAGTTGTCAATCCTAGAAACTAATGAAGTTTTTTTTCTTAATCAATTTAGTTTTGTGGCCGATCTTGAAATTTTCAATCTGTTTTAATAGAAAATTTTCAACAACAACGCAAGTTTGTTTAGGAAGAAAAAAAAACCCTACAATATGCCTTATAAACAATAACAACAACAATACATAATTTTGGTGGTACATCTTACAAACTGTATTGCCCAAAAACAGTAAGAATTTGTAAGAATTGGTTTGATGGTTTTTGTTTTCTAAGTCAAGGGTTGTAATATATTCGAGGTTGTAATGTAATCGAAGCTGTAATAGAATGAAGGTGGAAATCCAATTAAATTTTTTCATTTAAAACATGGAATTGTTTGTTTAGAAATCCAATTAATTATATTATATTTATTTTCAAATGTTTAGTAATATATTAATATTTAATTATAGTCTATTTTAATTAATTATTAGTCATATATTAATATATTTTTATTATTAAATTATATTATTTTTTATAATAATATTACATTATTTATAATTTTTATAATATTTAATTATGTTTTAGAATATTTATTAATTAATTTGTTTTTTAAGAATGTACTTTATATTTATTACTTATTACTAATATAATATTATTATATATTATTTTTATTAAATTATATTATTTACTGTAATGATATTATCTTATTGCTTTATTATATTTAGTATAATATTATATTAATATTTAATTATACTTTTAAATATTTATTAGTTTATTTATATTTTCAGTTTTTAATAATATATTAGTATTTAATTATTATTACTAATATATTATTATTTATTATTTTTATTAATATATTATATTATTTATTATTATAATATTTTATTATTTTATGATATTTAATATAATATTATATTAGTATTTAATTATATTGTACATCCAAGTTGAATCACGGTTGTAATGTAAACGTCATTACACTCATTCAAAAGTGTAATACTCATCACAATATTTTGGTGTAATGGTCGGAATATTTTTATGTCCAGTTTGGTCATGGTAATAAAATCAAGGTTGTAATATATTCGAGGTTGTAATGTAATCGAAGCTGTAATAGAATGAAGGTTGAAATCCGATTAAATTTTGTTTAGAACATGGAATTGTTTGTTTAGAACATCCGATTAATTATATTATTTTATTTTCGAATGTTTAGTAATATATTAATATTTAATTATAGTCTATTTTAATTAACTATTAGTCATATATTAATATATTTTTATTATTAAATTATATTATTTATTATAATAATATTACATTATTTATGATTTTTATAATATTTAATTATGTTTTAGAATATTTATTAATTAATTTGTTTTTTAAGAGTATACTTTATATTTATTACTTCTTACTAATATAATATTTAGTATTTAATTGTTATTACTAATATATTTTTATTTTTATTTTTATTAATATATTATATTATTTATTATAATAATATCATTTTATTATTTTATGATATTTAGTATAATATTATATTAGTATTTAATTATATTGTACATCCAAGTTGAATGAGGATTGTAATGTAATAGTCATTACACTCATTCAAAAGTGTAATGTTCATTACAACATTTTGGTGTAATGGACTTTACAATGTAATATTCATTACAACTATTTTAAATCAACCAAACAACGTAATAATTATTACGGGATAAATGTGAATTTTATTATAACCTTGATTACTACAATCAAACGAGACATTAGTGTTAACCTCACACTAAGATTAGAGAGTGAGTATGTATGTATTGAGAATTAAGATTTGAAAAAAATAAGGTCGTTGTGATCTTTTTTCTTTTCAATAGTAAAACTCGACTCATCTCCAATGTGGATGTATATCAATTTGACCGAACCACAATAAATCTTTATGTCTCTTGTTTATTTATTTTATTTTTTTATTATCTTTTTGTCATAACAAAATGGTTTTTTCTTTTAAAATTTTGATTTTTTTAAAAATATTTTTCAGTGTTAATTTATCAAATACGTGCTGAACAGTTTATAACTTCAACATTGTTTTATCATAATCTGTTTAAAAAACCATAAACAAAATATTATTTTTTTGATACATTAATGATTGTATTCAAATCTTCAATATAAAGAATCATGGAGGTAAACAGTAGACCAAAAATTCCGAGTTAACTATGAACTGTTTCTATTACATGGCCAACTCTAAATAAATAGTTAACATCTTGTAATCCGTTTTAAAAATTATAAATATAATTTTTTTTAATACAAAAATAATGGAATTCAAATCTCTTATGCCGAGAATCATTGAGGTAAACAATAAACCAAAAAACTGAATTAACTATGAAACGTTTCTACTGTCATGCCAAACAAAAACCCTAAATAAATAGCTCAATCTTGCTCTTTATTAATCCACATTAATTCAGAGTTACATATCTAAAATGGGTCGTTTGAAATTGTGTATAAATTTGAGTTTGTAATTTTTTATTTTTTTTTTTGAGTAAGGGATGTGGGTTTCTAGTTTCAGTTGGGAATGATGAGCTAAATGATATATTAAAAATACGTATATCGAGGACATCATAAGATTGAGACTTCCATTTAACTAATAACATTGAAAATCACCCATTACAGTCATCGATCCGGATGAGTCTATGTCTCCCAATCTCTAGAGAGACTCAGCCAATTTCTCCTCGGGAAATTTGCGCCACTGAACCCGTGAACTTAGCATCGCGATCGTCTTTGTCCTAACCAACCAACCTTGCCATCAAGTACTCATGGGGATCCCCATCTGTCACTGTATTTTAATCAATTTAATCATCACTAAATTGATCATTAAATCTTAATTTGATACTACTAGTAGCCAAAAATTAAAGATTAAAATCACCGTAACATGCTGATCTACAGAAGGACTAAAACCAAGCTAGAGAAGGCTTCTGCTCCTAACAGAATTAATTAAGACCTTTGAGAAAAGGAAGTATATATTATTGTCTATTTACTGTAATATTCTTATAATTATGGGAGAGGAAGAAGAGGGAATCCATGTGAGGACTGAGTTATACGATATATATTTGAGGTGAAATGCCAGCTTCTTTGCGTTTATTTTTTATGTAGCGTCGAGTTGTCGCTATTTGACAACCTTTTGGATTTATTCTATTATAAGATATTAGTATACAATTAGCATATTAAATTAAATTATTAATAATAGAAGAGGTTGGTGCTTTTGTTCTCCACCCAACACCTAAGTTTTGTCCTCAATCAAAAAATCTCTCTCTGGCAAACCCATTAATTAGTTCCTATAAAAATCAATTATTTTCTTTGACGAGAAGTCTTGTATTTAGGTTGTATTTGAAGATTTGTTTCGGTCCGAAATATTTTGGGATGATTTTAAAAAAAAAAATCTTTAGATGTAGCTTATGATTATCAACCCAATCTGTAAGTAAGTAAACTCTCTTTGAAGGGTTCTTTTTTTACCTGCTTTGTAGTTTATATAAAGTCATTTGTTAGGGGTTGGTAAACATATTGCTTAGACGAGTTTTGTACTCTTCATATTTGATAGTTAATTTTTTACTCTCGTGCATGAACGTAGGTTTAACTAGTAAAACCATGTAAATCTTGTGTCTTTTTTTTTGTAATTGTTTTTATTAGGCTTAATCACAAAAAATACATTGTGGTTGACTTCATTTTCAAAAAATACTCTGGTTTTTTGTGACAAAATATATTGTGGTATGTTTCTATTAGTAAAAAATACTATGTGGTGGACTAACAACAAGGTATTTTTTGCTAACAAAAACATACCACATGGTATTTTTTGCTATAAAAAAAATTCATTTTTTTTAAAAAAAATAAAGTAAAACATAAGGTATTTTTTGTAATTAAACATTTTAATTATTGTTTTTTTTTTGTTATTTTTATTGATCTCGTTACATTATTTTGTTTTTTTTTTGCAATTAAACTCTTTTTCTTTTAGGTACAAAACTCTTTTAAACTTTTTTTTTAGGAATAACTACTTCAATCTTTTTATTTATTTATTTATCCTTTAATTAAATTTATTGGGGAAGTGTCAATGAACTAATTTTTGTCAATTAAGATGAGAGTTTGCTAGGCATGGCAAGCACTATGTTACTGAGCTGTGAAGATGGAGAAGCTCTCAATATTTAAATGGCTTCTTGATAAACTAATATTTTTCTCTGAAAATGAATCTTAAAGCATAAATGTAAACTTATACACAATCATTAACCTTAAGTTATAATCTATTGGTTTTGTTATTTATTTTAAGACATTATAATTACCCAATATTCCCCCCTTTTGTTGGCTAATGAAATGCCTAATTTACTCTAGTACCATATTCTATATTTATTAACATGGTACTCTTGCTCATTAGTCCTTAGAAAACTAAGCAATTAATTGGACATTTAAGGTAAGATAATTAATAGTCAGTTAATGCTAGAAATAATTATGTTAAGCTAACATTAATCATGTTAATCAATGAGCTGAATCTACCCTTAAAATTCTTCACATTCAACAAAAAGATTATTTAACCCAAAAATGAGGCATTCATGTCTAACAGGTCGCAATTACATTTTTTGATAAACCAATTATATTTTATGATAAAAAAATTCATATTTAATGGTAAAACATATATATTTGGTGATATTTTTTGTTGTATCATTAAATGTATCGATTTATTATCGAATATTAATATTTTTTACTACAAATATATTGTTTTACCTTAACATACAATAGTAATCAAGGCATGGATGCCTCACAGAAATAAAGCATAGTAGAATCTACCTTAAAAAATAATTAAAGATGCATTTGGATTCATTTAAGAAATGTTCTACAAAGATCAAAGATGTAATTAAATTACGTAAATATTAATTAATTAATAAAATCACTTATAATAGTAGAAAAATTAAAACCGAAACTCAATCATACCAAAATTAAGTCAAGATGCCGATTAAAAAAATGTAAATTACTTATATTTGAAGCCATGATATCAGAAAGGGAAGAAAAAGAGCACTTTTACTTACAACTTGAGGGTGTAAATAACTAAATACAATCCCATCAGTACATTCATTTCTCTCTCTGGTCATGTAACTTTCCTTGAAGCAAACAGATCATGAGCTCATGAATAATTGAAATATTTCCGACTCTGCCATTATTACACGCAGACCGAAACAACAAAAGGAAATTTAGAAAGAAAAAAAAACACTGCTAGTAAATTTTATATCCACAAAACCCCATTGCATAATTGAGTCACCTTGAATTATTCCCGGAGATATATATATATATATATATATCAGAATCCAGTACCGGAAACAAAATTGTTAGTCTTCCGAGATGCTATGAAGATGAGGCCGCCATACTCCGACACGGCCTTGCCGGCGATGATCTCTACGTGATGAGGATTTCTTCTCGGAGATAACAACACGATCTTCTAGGTAACGTTCACAATATGAAGCATCATTGATATTAATGTTGCATTTCTTACCCTTTTTCGATGATTCTTTTTTGTTGGTACCGCCTTTTTTGTACTCCGACAAGGAAGAAGAAGGAATCAAGAAGTAAATGCTGCCTCTCTTGAGCTCGGAATCTGGTGAGAGTATCAAAATCTTGCGTACAACCCCTTGAGAGCTTGGTTTGCTTAGGACATGATTAGGGTTAGCCTTAAGGATCTCACCAGCCGTGACCGGCCGTGTTATTTCTTCTACATAGCCATTCAGGTGAACTATACGGATCAAATCTAGAGCTCCACAGGGAAGAACACAAGCCAAACAACACCTTAAACTATTACCCATTTCTCCGTTTCTCTCAACTTTGAACTCTTTTTTCTCTTTCTTTTGGTATGAATGTGACCTAAGGGTGAACAATGTTATATAGGAACAACCGTACACATAAGAACGAGGTAGACTTGCTTTTTTATTTTTTAAATATTGGATTCAAATTTACGAAATTGTCCTTGCTAACTAAGACTAGTTTAAACTCTAAATTTTTGGGTTTTGGTCTTCAGGTTCCTTAGCTAATTAAATTATTTTAATTCACAAGGGGGTCGGGTTACTTATATTTAATTAATGGATATTTAAAAAAACTTCAATTTTTTTAAACTTAATTAATCTGGAAGGAAACAGTAATCAGTATTAGTAGCAGTAGTATTGTTTTCAAGTGGGTCCCACAACATGCAACCATGACGAGTCATCGTGAATTTAGGCAGGCATAGGATAATGTCTTTAAAATTAGAGGAGTTAAACGACGAGTCTATTTATTATGAAATCGATAAAATTTATTAATAATAATAAATTTTTAATTTTTAATTTTAATTTTTAAAATAATTATTATTTAATTTCATAATAATTATTATAAAATCAAATTTGTAAGATTGTCACCTTTAAAATAATTAACTTAAGTTAAGACTGAAACCGATTAATTAAATACGAAATCGAATCCTGAAATTATCACTCCCTAAATAATTTGATTTAAGTTAAGACCGAACCAATTAAGTACGGAAGGGAAATTCAAGAGGACAAGTTTTATGTTCTACGAGTACTAATTATCCAACCCGCATTTGAGGAAACAGCTTAGCTCACGGCGATATGGGTACTAATATCATTGGACCAGTCTGGCCTAGGACATATGGGCCCTCACTTTTCTCTTCAATCAATTTTTTTGAACCGATCTGTCTAAGTTTTGCGGTGTAATTTGAACATATAATTATGGACACGATTCATTCTTTATATATCATCTCTCCTTCTTTTTGTTTTTTTTTATGTTATTTCCGCCATCTCCGTTTTTATCAGAGCCCCATCAAAATAATCATTTATATTAATCACTCACCGTCATCTCAACAATTAATCAAAAAATTTTAGTGTTGAAAATTTTATTTTATATTAAGAAATATAGAGAAAACAGATTTATTTTTTTGGGAAAAAAATGATACCCTTTAAAACTTAAAGTTAATAATTATAACAAAATTAAATGTGATATGGTGTTTTAAGATTTTGAAATCGAATTTTATTACCGATTGACATTTTATGGATAAGAGGAATTGCTCATCGGTTGTAATCTAAACAAATCCGCGAACATACAATTTCAGTTAAAATGTATTTGATTAGTTTAAACTTGTGAACAATTCGTTTTAAAATTTATTCATATATTTATTAATAGCTTGTTTATGTTTGATTATAAAAAAAATTATTTAAGATATATATTTTTTGAAAAGATAAATAAGTAAATTTTTAAATAATAAATTAATATATTAATAATATGTATAGTAAAGATGCAAAAGAGTACAAGAACTTAAACCAAGTGGGACAACCAGCCGAAAGGATATATCAGTGCAATTTAATTAATCGTGCAATTTAAAATCACCATTTGCACCCATTATATCGAGTGCAAGGAAGCGCATGATCAAATCTTTACAGCATCAAAGTACAAAATGCAAGCACCATCGTATTTGTCAAGCATAATGTTGAAATATTTGCATTTCTGTTCAATTCCAAAATTCGTTTCAGTTCAAAATATTTTCAAATGATTTTAAAATGAAAAAAAATTTAGACTTAATTCACAAAACGAAAGATTTGTTCAATAGATCTTTTGAAGGTTTGAGAATTTTGCTTTTGAAGCGATTTTTTTTTAAGTTTTGTAGTTTATATATATAAAGGTGTTTGTTAGGGTTTGAAAAATAGATTATTTAGACGATTTTTGTACTTTTCATATTTTAAAATGAATTTATCTACTCTTGCACGTAGATATAAGCTTAATCAATCGAACCACATAAAATTTTTTGTCTTTCATTTTTATGTAGTTGTTTTGATTACTGTTCCGTTAATTTTTTTTGTTATCTTTATCAATCTCATTATAATAAATTATCAAAATATAATTTAATGAGTATATAAATATATAGGTATACCTTCTTTAAAAAATATAGGTGCATGAACAATTTGTTGCTATAAATTATTTATAGCTTCTTGTATCTTTATGTAATTTACGTCGAGATAGATTATGGACCGACCAAATCAAAATGGGATTTTACCCATTTCGGGTAGTGTTAACAAATTAATTAGGGATTTTGTCTGCTCGTGTGGGTGATTTTATATATATATATATATATATGGCATTGCTGTACATTACGGAAGGAAGCTTCGTGCCACTGAGGTTTCGGGCGCCGACCACAAGCACTATAAAAAGTAACTGCAGCTTAATTAAGGTTTTAATTTAACTGACAAACATGGATTTTAAAGGAAATCGCACGAGGCATGCTACAAGATTCCTAGTTAATGCAAGATTCAATCTAAACAAACAGAAGAGGGAAACTATATATATCCCATAATTAAACAACGTGAGTCAAGTCTGTCTTTACACTAAATCCAAGGTGGAATTTGATTAACTATTACTCCACTTTTGTAATTAATTCAGTTGATAATTAATGTTACTACTAATCATCATTGCTAGTATTAGTGTATCATTGAACTCATCCCATTCACTGAATTCAAGTTTATTTGATATATATATATATATATATATAAAAGATTTGAGTCTAATTTAAAATTAATTTTAATATGAATTGTGATTTTCTTCAGTAATTTGACGTTCATCCAATAATGTATTTGTCAAGAAAAAAATTCAAATTATTTGAGAGAATCATCGTCATTTTAAAATTTATCAAAAACTTAATTAAATCACTTATTAATTGATGTTTAATTGTTATTTAATAAAATTTAATTAAATTTTTGATAAATTTTAACTTAAAATTGTCTTTAAGTTTGACCCAAACATGATCAAATAATCAAATTTATTTAAGATTTCCATTTAAGTTACAATTCTTTTATTTATTCACTAATATTAGTCGTTCAGTGACAAACATTAATACATATCCGCAATAAGCCAATTCAGGCTGTGTTAGAAACTTAGAATTATATCATGATGATGGGATTGATAACTAAAATCAATCGATTTACGTTTTGGTGATGAAGAATATCTTGAGAGATGGAACATTGAAAACTGTGATATCAAAGTTCATTATTGTAATTCAGATTTGTTACTCTAATTCTCATGTTTATCTCGTAAAAAATAAAAACTCATATTAATTTATCAATGTGATGTTTTAATTTCTTTTATCTCGATTTATAGATGGCAGTTGATTTTTTGAAGCAATTTTAACATTATTTTTTAATATGTTATTAATTTAAAATTATAAAATATATATTTTAATATTTATAAATTTTATGAAACTATATTTATAAAGTTTTGATTATTTTATTAATTTAAAATTAAAAAAATCAAACATTTAAATAAATAAATAGTAAATTGAAACGTAAGAATGAAAAGTCACTGAACTTTTTACAAAATAATTGGTGAGATGTCATATTAAGGGCTGGTTTTGTGGACCGTCTAAATCATGGCCGGTTGGCAAGATCGAATCTCGTAGCAAGGGTTACTAAGATTTAAGACTCCACCACGGCCCATGTAGCTCATGTTTTTACGTGTACCCAAAGCTAAAATTTGTGGTGCTGCTGACAACAACTTCGGCTGCTAGGATTTCACAATAATACTTTCCAATAGAATTGCAGTTTCTATTAGATAAAAAGAAATGAGTAGAAAGGCTAAACACATTCATGAGCCAAGGCTGGAAACACATGCCCTGATGGAACAACGGAAGTGGTTATAAAAGCTCCACAAAGTCCTTGTAGACACTATGGAACAACTATCTTCTGTTCTCTTTGTTTTTTTTTTTCACTTTTGTTGAGGCATGATTGCATTCGATTATACATGCAGATTATGATATGGGTATGAAAATTGAGCTGGATTTTTGTTTCCACAATTCTTTCCTTTACTGGGATTTTCTTTAACTTTTCAACATAATGACTTTGTTCTGAGAAACACAAGAACTCAGAAAAACGAAATATAGAAAAACCAATATAGAGATATTTCAAGTTTAAGTGTGTTTGGAATGAGAGAAAAAAAAGAACCTTCAATTCTTCAATATTTTAATTCCTTCGAATTGAGAGGATTTAAAGAAAAAAAAGAGTGTACTTCTCTCATAATTTTTTTGTTGTATTGAGATTTTTGAGTTGTGAAGTTATGAGAGTTTGACAACTTTACTCTTTCTAAAGTTGTAATTGAAAATTAATAAAACAATATATTTATTGGTGGATGCAAGTAAAAAAATTGTCGAACTATGTTAAATTGTTGTGTTTTTAATATTTATTTGTTTTGTCAATTTAATTGTTGTGATTGTATATTTTATTTAAAATTTAAGTAAATAGATTTTAGAAATAAAATCTCAATTAAAACAACGTACATTACGCTTCATAAGATTTTGCATATTTGCTGCAAAATCTTTTTATTGATTTTTCAATGGAGAATCCGTAGTAAGTAAGATACAGTAGTGTAACATGTTAATATTTTTTGCACATTTTTTTTTTTAAAGTAGTTAATTAACTTCAATGTTTATTGCACTGATCGGTTTTTTTTAATGGCTAGGCTACACCTATAAAGTAAGGGAACCCTTTCCCCTCGAGATGAATCAAAAATGAGAAAAAAATACATCAATTCTTTTACCATTAAGGTAACATCTTCACAAGTTCAATCCCCAGCATTGCATTACACAAAATTATTAACTTATATTAGTTATTAATAATTTTCAAGAAGGGAACTAAACTAACTACTTCTAAAGTAGAAGATATTTATTGTAGTCCATGTGTTCTTCCAGTGTAATCAGATATCACTGTTATAATGTTCTGCAGTGCACACTGCACACAAAAGCAAGCATAAAGACAATGGCCCAAAACCTTAATCCACGAGACAAATAAATCATGAATGATCTCATGATATTGTTTTTCTCATTCTGGCCAAAAGGGCTGGGAAGAAGTAACCATTAATTTGATAATCAATCATTCCAACCGAGCCGTTTTTAAGAAACCAAGAATATCCACCATGGAAGATTATTGGCAACTTCCGCGACCTGATTGTGACTCTCAGAGGTCATATTTGTCCTTCAATCGCATACTCCACTATGAAGTAACTCAAATTAGTCACCAATTTCGACAGACGAAGAATAATTTGGGGGATAATCTAGATCACTAGCAATCTAATTCACATTCAAAACATTAGATACTTGATTTTTACTATAAATTGGACATTGAACTTCACAAAATTTGATTCAAGAGGTCTGAACTCCAGGATAATGACTAAGTAGCACTAGTGGCAAAGCTAGAAGTACCTAATAGCGCAGCACTACTGCCAAGCTATGCAGGGATGACCATAGAAGAATAGAGTCAGCAATCAAATATTTATTTGCAAAATTACCTAATCAAGTTGTCCGGAGAACTTGATTAGTTTCCCAACTAGAAGACATGGAAAATTCCCAATCTAACGAATCATGACATGGATGTGTGATGACATTATTCACATCCTACCTCATTCAAGTATACATTTATGTAAATTAAGGGTGCAATGATCCCTCTAACCCAAAGCAAACTAATGCCAATTGTAACAAATATAAGATCTTGTACTAATTTCAGCACAAGCAAAATATAAACCATATACCATATGCTTTTTCAATGAGATCCACTTCACTGATTAAAAAGGCTATACCATTGTTGACCTTCAAACTACGTACTTTAGTTTCCTAATCCAATAGCATTATAGAATAATGTTAACAGAAAGCATGACTAGTTTGCTTATCTAATAGTGATATCTCAAATACAAAATATAGGTTGGTTATACTTCAAGTTAAGACAATGTATAGACCTTCAGACCAGAACATCATTCTCATTGAAAATGTAATCTATCCATGATTTTCATTCATAAATAGATGGGGAAAATTGTGCTGCACTCGGGCAAGCATCTAGTACAAAGGCTACAAATCATTAAACTAGATTCATACAGCACACATACAAATTCATGAACTAAAACTAAACTACATACACACAAAAGTACAAGTGGTGACTTACCTTCACTTCCTGCCACCAGCTGATCCAGCACTTCCCTGGAACAAATTGTTGACTCGAGCCTCAACATCCTCCACATCATACTTAATATAGTTGTCTGCGAGCCTCCCAATCTCCGGAACATTCTGGAACCTTCCAATAAAGTTCCCATAAGCTGGCAACAATAGTTTAGCAACAGAGATCCTTAACTCATCTCTTAGTCGCTCATCATAAATAACCCAAGTAGATTGGGGTTTACATATCTCCTCGAAGTACAAATTGAATAACTTAAGCTTATCTTTCATAGACTTTGCCAAAACATTTGGGGCCAAAGAGGTATTGTCAAGCTTCAACACTCCTAAGACCTTATTCCACGAACTCCTCAGATAATTGGAATGATATTGCCGCACTTTTACAGTGTGTTTCTTTATCCAATCTTCATCTAAAAGCGACCCGAGTTCACTATCCTTAGCCTTTTGAACAATGTACCTCCCGTTATTCATCATGAAAACAGAGCAGAGAGCAGGGTCCCTATAAATCTTCGATTTCACCTCCAAATTACTCTCCAGCAGCTCCATTATCCAGGATATCTGTACCGATAAGGAAGTCGAATCCTTGGACGCAACACCATTGTTTTCCTCGAAAACTCGCTGAAGCGTTTGCAGGGACCTACACGCGGCCCGGAGATAATTCATCACGTAACGCGTGATCGGATGGAGACCGCCACCAGGAACCGCGGCCTTGGCCGGGTCCCGGCGGATCAAATTCTCTAATTCCATGAAGATCCCCCTAATCGCCTCTCCCAATCGTTTCCATATCGTGACGGCTTCGTTTCTTAGAAATAAACAGTACTGATCAGCAAACACTGACTCGAATTCAGGCATTAAATCTCTCAAGGTCTCGAAGACATCGAGAACTTTGAACAATCGCTCCGGTGAACGGCTACCGATCGCAATGGCATCAGCAAAATTCAGTAACTGAATAGTTGACCCTCGACAAACCTCCATAAACGACAGGTCGGCGGCTGAAGAAAAGCCGAAGAAGACGCGATCGCAGAGGCGGCGTTCGCTGGGGAAGAGGATGCGCAGAGCGACGTTCGCGGCTTTGATCCAGCGCTCGATTTCGTCTTCGAGTTCCTGCCAAGGCATCCTCTGTACTTCCTCAATGCTCAGCTTTTGCAAGCCCAACCTTGAGATGCTTTCTTCTAGAAACTCCCTCCGGCAACTACTGTACACGTGCGAGCACTCTTTGCCGAAACCGGCAGCCACCATTCGTTTCGCGATTTCTTGCAGGTCGTTGATGGTCCCCGAGGGAAGCGCGTCGATCACGATGTCGTAGTCGGTGACTGGATGAGCTACGGGGATCTGGCAGTCCACTCCGTTGTTGATGTTTCCATCTTCTTCTCGTTCCTGTTCTTCGTCGTTGTCCTCCTCTGAGTCGAACGTCGAGTTCACAGCTGGCTCACCGGGTTGACTCAGCTCGAACGATTCGCCGGCTCGCTCCATCAGGGATCTGAACTCGTCCTCTACCCGGAACATGGCCTGCTGCATCAGATCATCGGCGAGTGTTAGGCACGCGCCGACGGATTTCTCCCCGGCCATGGGACTCCAGTCCCTGATGATGGTTATCAACTCGTCGATGGCGTCCAGGAAGGCCGAGGAATCGGCGGAGTCGGCCCAAATCAGCTGATCGGCCGCCACGTAGCGGTAGATCTTGCGGTCCAGTGACTTGATGGTGTGCTCGAGCGCGGCGAAGCCGCTGGATCCATCGTCCCCCACCTTATCGGACAATTTCTCGCGAGAAAACCTCCCGTCGAAGTTGGAGAAAATCTGCAAAATATCGTCCGCCATGGTCTCGTTGTGTCCAAGTGACTTGGCTATGTGGCGCGCCACAGCTATTAACTTCTCTTCACCGCTCTCAGCCATCAACAACCAAAGAAGACAGTAACTTCTTGCTTTGCCTATTTTAGGTCATCACAAGAGGGTCCTTTTATGTGATATACTACTGACACGGATGAGTAGTGTTATTATTTTGGTAGGGTTTTGAAATTGATGCACAATTGATGAGAGGAAAGAGAGACCCAAAAGGAAAGCCGTGTGAGGAAATTGAGGAACTGAAGATCGATAGAAAGTGAAATGACGGGAAAGCCCTTGGAGAACGCGGTTTGTGAGGGAATAAAGAAAAGAAAAGAAAAGAAAAGACGGGCAGAGAAAGAGAAAGAGAAAGAAAAAGAAAAAGACGGGTAACAACAAGAAAGTGGAAAAAAGTTATGGAGATTGGCGTGTCCTTGGAATTTTCCATTTGACGACTTTTTGTAATACTTTTTTTAGCTTTTTTTCTTTTACTTAAGTAATTTAAAATTCAAAGAATGACGACGGTGATTGAAGAGGGAGACAAGAAGGTTCGATTGGATGCGAGGTGGTTGTTCGTTAAGTGGTTTTGCGCCTTTTGCTGGTTTTAAAGAATGGATTTGGCCGTTAATTTTCCGTTCCATGAGTGGATAAGATTAATGTGGACAGTTGTGTTAGACGGCCTTTTTTAAAGATTAGTTAAAGCACTACTCTGCATTTGGTTAGTTGTTTGGAAATACGAAAAAAAAGAAGTTTTTTTAAAACATAATAAATATAAAATTATAAATTATAAATAAATTAACACAATTCATTTGTTAGGAAACATATTTCAAATTATAAAAAGATGATTCATTAAAATGTTATGTTTTGTCGTTTTCTCAAAAGATAGTAATCGAAAAACAAACAGTCCATTCTATGATTTTATCATTCAGCTTTAGGTCAAGTTTAGATGACTGTCTTAAAACAATAATAAATTAAAACAAACTGACCGGTTTATATAACTTTTGTAATTTTAAAGCAAACTGAAATTAAATTGATAAAATTAGTTACCTCACTAAAAAAACAAATCTTAACTTAAATTTAAATTGTCAAGTTTAAATTGAGTTACCAAACATAACCTTAGCACGTACGGCGTGGCTCAGTTTTCTTTTCTAGTTAATCCAATGACCCAGCCAGGGTCCGATGAATCAGTGCCAGAGTGTATGACCAAAACCATCCATTCAGGTGAGGCTTTCGAGTTCCACCTGTACAATAGCAACTTCTGGAGCCGATAAAGAATGAAGCTTTTGAATCTCAATCCTAAACAAATATGGGCTAATTCATTGGGCTTATTTAATGGCCTTTTCCATTTCTGTGACAAACGTGACCCCACTGCATGAGCACTCTTTTCCCCGTCACCACTCTTTCCCAAATGAAATGGGAATCTCAATTCTCACCTAGGTGTGTAAAAGGTGGATATAAGTGCTGGCTGGAAATGTCATATCAATCACTTGTACGTGATTCATGGAAGTGAACTCCTGTTCTAATTTTGCTAGTAAATTAATTATTGTTTGTTTTATGGTTAAATTAAATTAATAGAACCTAAATATACAACTTCCTAAGATTAAAATACAGTTGATTCCGTAGAAAACTAGAAATCCTGGTTCTCACGTTCCTCCCCGTTTCTTTCATTTCTAAATCTCAACCCCACCACCACCCCCAGTAACTGATGGCTAAAGGAATCTATTCGATTCATAAGAAGCCCACTCATAACCGTCCATCACATAATCAACTGTTCCAAACCCTTTATTTACTGTATCCCTTACAAACACCCTATCAACCCTTATGTAGATATATATACACCATAGAGTCACCCACCCTCTCCTTTAAGTCAAAACAGAATATTTCTTGCTTACTCCCCCAGTCACCCAAAGCTCCAAGTTTCAAAATTCAGAAGAGTTTTTAAAATCCCCAAAATACCCTCTTGTTTTGCTAAAAATCCCACCAATGTCCTCCCCTCAATTGCTCCCGGTCTCAAACCCCGAAACCACCACCACCAACGACAACCCCGAAACCCAATCCCAGCGTTCCATCACAACTCCATCCCTCCGCTCCTTGCTCACGCGTCTCTCGGCTTCTGTGCGACACGCGCTCGTGAATCGTCGGCCCTGGAGCGAGCTCATTGATCGGACCGGCTTCTCCAGACCGGAGTCGCTCTCCGATGCCACCTCGCGAATACGCAAGAACTTGTCCTACTTCCGCGTTAACTACCTGACTCTACTGGCGCTCCTGCTCGCCTTCTCTCTCCTCTCGCACCCTTTCTCTCTCCTGCTCATCGTATCCCTTGTGGCCGCGTGGCTCTTCCTATACTCTTTCCGGCCGTCGGATCAGCCGCTGGTGATCGCCGGCCGCATGTTGTCGGATCGCGAAACCTTAGCAATCTTGTGTATCCTCACTGTGGTGCTGATATTCCTCACAAGCGTGGGGTCGCTGCTCATGTCCACGATTACGGTTGGGTTGGCGATTGTGTGTGCGCACGGGGCATTTAGGGTCCCTGAGGATCTGTTTCTTGATGAACAAGAGCCGTTGGGATCTGGGCTATTCTCGTTTATCGGTGCGGCCGCTTCGTCTGCTACAGCCGCTGCAGCGCCTGCAATGATATCGCGCGTTTGAAGTTTGAACTATTTGGCGTATCGGGCGAAACGCATATGATAGGAGAAGATGCATTAGATCGGTAATTGTTAGGATGAAAGTTTGGGATTTATTTTTGGAAATTATCTTGATTTTGCTATTGTAGATCTGGTTTATTTTTCCACCGAGTATTTTTTATTTTTTATATGTTTCTTCTTTCTTTGGAGAATTGCGGTAAAGATGAGAAGCTTGCATATTCTTTATTAAGGTCTTTCAAAGATCTTTAGTTTCTAACATTTTTCCCATGAAATGTCACTACCAATTGTTGTTGATTCACAATTGATACATCCATTTTTTTTCTTAATAATTATGGCTGTTCAAGGATCAAGATTCATATTCGGCGTTGTATTTTGTTTTTATGGTTTGTTCCACTTATTGCCTGGAACTGGTTGTCCTGTGGAGCATGGCTCCTAAAGGCTTGCAAGGAAGGTAGGCTGACACAGAAGGGACCGAAGAGTAATCAATCAGGAGTAGTATAAATCGTTTCCTGTCGAGTCTAAATCATCAAAATTTATTCCTCATAAAAGATAGTCTCTAGCAACATTTATTCATTCAACCAATATAGATAAACATAGCAGAACAAATGCGAGCATTTTGCACATAGTTTGTGGTCAACAAGCAAAACCTTTTTTCAAACAAACCCAGATATCTTGTAAAACATACTCCACTCGTTACTAGGAACAAACAAGTCTTTCTGATACATTTACAGCTGATAAGTCATTTTTTTCCAATTGATAAACAATTTAAACAGAATCTCAGAAAGAAAATAATACCCAAATGAAACTATTGTTATGTGTATAAATGGAAGAAAAAAACACTGTTATGTGATCCTATGTCTCTGTCATTGTCATCTCAAAATCAGCTATCAGTTTAAAGTTTCCATATACCAAACAAGTAGCAAGCAATTTACAACATCAAATGCCAGTTTTTAAGGGCGCCTAACAACCTTTTCCAGCAGATAGAACTTGAAAGTGAAACTTAAAAACTACCGAAGTGCTCCACTTTCTTCGTTATTATGAATGTAATTCTATTTCCAACTAGCTGGACAACATCGAAACAAAACAGAAAAAAGAAAGAAAAAAAGTGACAATTTGAATATACAGCCAGCAGTCAACTGCTCTCTTTTGCATATCCACTAGTCTCCTCCGCAACCTTCGCCCACACATTTGCAATTTTCTCAGCATATCCCACCTGTTAAAGTCACAACAAACCCTTTAGCACAGTTACAAAAGGAGGGGAGGAACAAAGACATCACATAGACAAAGTACAATTTACAGAGTCATGTGCAATCCTACTCCTGCAACTGTCAACAAAGAACACGCTTTTGTACTAAAAAATAGACCCTCCAGGCTAGAACAATATTTCACTGGTTGGGCCAATATTATACACAATGGCTCGAAATCTCAAGATTCTTATTTAGCAGCCCAGGCCATTTGCATTTTTCCTGTTATTTTAGTTGACCATAAGACCATCTGCTTATGAAAAATTTAGAGAACCTTTTTAATTTCACATTAGAAGCTAAGCATAACTTCTACTAAAGGGAAAAAAGTATCATACAAATAGCAAGATCTTACTTTATCAATGTCAGCCAAAACCGACATGCAAGTGAAAGGGAAGGAATGAAAATAGTCAAGTCAATATCTAGGAAGGGGATCAGGGAAAAGTAATAAGGCATGAAAAAAATATTGTCACACAGGCAAAAGTAAGATTTAAAGAGTCATCTTACTTCGTCAATGTCAGCTCAGACTATCAAGTTCATAACCTTGTCAATCCCAATCCCCTAAGGCCCTTTTTTGGGAAGGGGGCATCAGGAATGGAGGAAAAATATTAATGAAGATATTCATTTACTGAAAGAACCATAACAGTGCGTGGGAGCTTATATTTTCACTAGTCCTAATGGTAAAACAGTTGCTACCTTAGACTCCCAATAGACCACAAACAGCACTCTCTCTCCATCCCTCCCTCCACCCAACTCTTCTCATTACAAACATTGAAAGATCAAGCTACAAAGCTACCCTTTCTGGTGTCTTCACTATATCAGGCTCCATATTTGTCCAACAGAAGCCCATCAAGTATTTCCTTTCAACTTCAACCACCAACTTTTATCCTTCCTCTTGCTACTACACAGACTTCATCTAGAAGCATATCGCACCTAGCAATAGTAATCCCCATGAGCACAAGGCAAAACCACCATATTGCCTAAAAAGAAGGATCAAAACGATTGCAAACAAAGGCCAAGACAATTAAATAGGAACATGCCACTTCCAACTCCCAGTAAATTAATTCATTTATGCTTCAGTTTAGCTTGTTGACAAATGATCCTGTTTCGAGGTCAATTAGCCAAATGAAGTATAAAAGGAAGATATCCTACGTGGCAGAGTGTTGAATAGTCAAAAGAACTTGGTAGGATATCTTAGATGTAGAGAGAACAGAGCAATCTCAGGAAAAGAGGTGGCAGGTTTTAGTATTAAATGAGCAGTTATGAACCCTCTCCCAGTGGGAGGAGCCGGTATTTATAGGCGATCGCAGCCGTGGCATGAACCAATTGCATGGCCAGATCCACATGATGTCATGCTTTGGACACGTGACGGTTTTACATGATGAGTCTAACTGGCTGAGGTGGCGTGGTTACGCTACTTGCGCCTAATCGAACTTCTCTAGGAGATTGGGAAAGGTAGGAGGTCAAGCATCGCACCTCCGACTAAACTATGTTCTATCCACAATCCAAGATCTCCAAATAATCCCAATGAACGAAAAGGGATCCGAGGAACGCAAGGAGGGGTTCGACCAACGTCCTTATCCATCTGGTGGATTCTCTGAAAGCCTACCAGAAACTCACCAGGACATTGCAAGTCAGACCAATAATCTTTCCTTGGATCTCTCAGATGACTACGACACGTGGCGTGTCCCAATCGGTTAGTGGATGGTTCTATGGAGTACAAGTGTTTGAATACTAATGGTCGAATACAAGTATTAATTCGCGGTCAAGGAGTCAAACCCAACCCACGATGCACATGGCAACCAAAGAAAGGGTATCTCATATAGATCCCAACACCTGAAGACTGAAAATGAAATTCACAGAGAGAAGTATCAAGAAATCCCATCGTGCACTTTAAAATAAGTCCCTATGCAAAGTAAACAGTAAACACTCGCATCTTTGCAGTAAAGCCTTACAAGCACCTGAATAGAGAGCACCTATAGGCACAACCTAGGGACTGAAAGAAAAAAAAAAACCACCAAGACTTGGGTATCGCAGTGAATGAGTGGAGAACTCAAGTGCCACATGGCCGACACCTTAAGACACATCTTACTGAACATATTTCTTGACTGGGTTCTTATCCATGTGCATTCCTTAACCCTGAAACACCAAAAGTAATGGGCCAAAAGCAACCACAAGTGACAAGACACTCACAAGTAAAGGTCCTTTATTTGACCTTATCCAGAACATCCCTTTTGCCCGTAGCAGGAATCTTTTGATTTGATAGAACCAGCGTGGCTCTCAACAAGAAGATAATGTGTCATGAGGTTTTGCAATTTGCTAATCATCAGTTTTCTATTATATCATCACTTTTGGGATATTCTTACCCGCATAAATTGAAAAAAGAAATGCTAAAATTTAATGAGATTTTCCTCCTGGTGGAGGTATCAGATCTTTGCTCAGCCAACCCACATGAACTACTATTAAAACAAAAGTTTGTCCACATACTGAATCTTTAAGGGAGAGAGAATGAGTCATTTCAAACACAATATATGTTCCCCAGATGCCTTAGATCATACTTTATGGAATAATAGAGATTGAACATACCTGATTAACTACAAACCCCTTCAACATGTTCAAGAAGTCAGCATGCCTTTCCTTGTCAAGCCTATCAAGTTCACTCCAGTTGTTTTCCTGCAATTATATCATCATGAAACCAACATTGGCAATGCAAAAGATAACGATATCATTGTTCTAGAGCAACAATGGACTCCAATATCATGTCAGTCAAGTGATACCAGAACAGTGGTGAAAGCAGTTAACAAGTCAGCTCTGTAAGTATTCTTCTCCAACCTGGGGACAAGCTGCAGCCACTTTTCAAGACCGCATCTCGACTAATAATCTAAAACTCAATCTTGCACAACCTCAACACTCATTTTAACCGATATAGGATATGACACAGCCAGGTCCTTCACAGATATTTCATTTGCCTGCCACAACTTGCAAGCTTAAATGGTTGCGATTAAAGTCATCACCAGTAGACACATACAGCCCTTAGTTGCAGAGAGCTAATGTTAAACCTCACCAACTAACAGACTAACATACATTAAACTAAGGACCTCAAGAAGATACAATTCTACATTACCCCCACTGAGCGTAACATAACATAAGATTAATTCACCTGTAATGTTAGCTATACCACTACTTTGGCCCAAATATGATGGTAACTGACAAACTTTCATTAGCCCAACCTGCTCCATGAATAGGCAGCAATAACTTTAGTTCTTCACGAATGACGACCAATATATGTAGTGTTTATTTTACTGTTCTCCGATCTCCTTTGTTATCCTTCAAGTTTTACACTATGCTTAAGTAGGGCTCCAGATATTCAAGAATGTTAAAGTGGGGGCCATGTAACTTAATTGGTAAGGTTAGTTGTCGTCGTACAAGAGATTTGGGATTGAATCCTGCTCACACCAGAGATTGAGAGAATAAGGGAAGGGGGAGGGCTACCACCTGTTGTGTAGTCCATAGGCTCAATGGGCCTCCTAGAACCAAAAAACAATAAGCAGGGTTCTGGATGAGGTTTACTAGAAAACCTTAGGGGCTACTCTGCCTTTCTTTGCTTCAAGTCTTCAATGCTTTTCAATTTTGATTTGGCAATGATTATTTTTCAGGACTAAATTTATTAGGGTTTTCAGTTTTGTCATAACGCTATATTTATTTCATAAGCCTTTCAGTCATACTTCATTGGAAGATAGTTATAAAGAAACTTGACAACAATCCTCAAAGCTGGCAATCATCAGTCTATCAGCTCTATTCAGCTTTATTGAGTTTTGTTCACCTAGATTCTAGGTAATTGATTATGTGCAACAAAAAGCAACCAATGCGGATGAAAACTCGAGTCAACCACAAAAGTCCCACAATGATAGAGAAAATCCAAATATAATGCTGGTCAAAGCAAAAGGAAACATAAATGCATAAGGAACTGATTTAAGAGGAGCTGTGGCCTTACAAAGAGATGAAGGGCATAACAGGTTTCTATGTTATACCCTCACCTAGCTGGGTATATAAACCTTTGTTCATCGAGCAAAAGATCAACAAAGAAATGAACTGGCCTGATCACAATCAAGTACTCGAATATCTAGTGGTCAGCTAATTCAGATATTTTGGATTTATATGACAAAAGTATAATACCTTAATTCGCTCATATTCTCTAATAGCAACACTTTTAGCGTCCTCAGTAACCCTAATGGTTTCTTTTAACTCCTCTATCTTGCGAATCCTTGACTTGTCACCACCAAAAATTTTTGACGATGCAGCTTCAAGTTTTTCAGCCCTCGATTCCAAGGAAGACAATTCTGATATAAGCGTCTGCACTGTCAATAAAGCACTAGTGCGATCTGAGAATGCACTGTGGACAGCTAACATTAAACCAAGATATTCATGGAGTGTGTCCTGCAGTACCAATGAATAAAGTAAATAAATCACAAATTGGAACTTCCAAAGTTGATCAATGCCTAAGGCAAATCGATTAGTACAATTATGCTAAACCGTAAAGCTACTCATACAAGTGCTTGTCGAATGCTTAAAAGTAATAGTTCCAATGAATGAACATATATGGCATTCCTACCGTCTTTACAAAGTTCAAATCCTTATCCACGTAATTTTGCATATAGTTAGATTAGCACAAGAACAGAGGATTACTAGCTACTCTTGTTTTAGTAATGAGTACATGTCCTATTCTCGGATGAAATCAATCTATTAAATGAACATTTCCACCTAATTTGCAAAGTCCAAAGCCTAATCTATAGTAAAGGTTTCACAATTTACCAAATGTTTGACAGTCTGTGCATTCAACTCCCGATAAAATCTGCTTGCCTTCACGGCTGCAGTTGCCAAACCCTTCATGTCAGCAGCACGAACTCTTTGAGCGTTGAACATAGCTTCCTCATTCTCAAACTTTGTCAGCTTAATAAACGCTAACCCTAATTCCCCCATTGTCTCCCCCATATCTTGCTGAGCTTTAACAAGTGATTCAGCCTAAACAACACATCCACATCCAACAATGACTCTTAACCACACATTTATACATATAGTCACATTATTAACCGTAAAAAAAAAAAAAAAAAAAAAAAAAAATCCATAAAACCACCTGCTGTGAAGCATTGCTGAGTTGCTGCTCAAGGTCATGCATCTTCTCTTTTTTCTCCAAGAACTCCTTATCTTCCTCAACAACCGGCGGTTTAGCGCCGCCCCAATCATTGGCAACCGACTGCTTCAACTCTTTAAATAACCGCAGCAAATCCCTCCCTCCTTTCGCCGGCTGCACGACCTCGTGGGGTGCAACCAAGGCGGCGCTCTCTCCAAACAACTGCTTCGGCAGCTTCACCGCGCCATCGAGCATCCTCGATGCCACGTCGGTGCTCGTAGGCAGGGGCAGCTTCCCCTGCACCTGCAAGAAGACCCTCAGCTCGTCGCTCTTCCTGATCACGGGATGCTCCGCAAGCTTCCTCAAGTACTTCTCCAGCGCTACCCTCCTCTGCTCTACGAACTCTTGCTTCTGCATAACCTGGCTCTCCACCATGTTCTTGTCCGGCCTCGGCGGGATGAAGAATCCTCTGTAGGACTCAGCTAACCGATCGGACAACGTAACCACGTCCCGGAATCGCCTCCTCACGCTGAATTCCGATCCGCCGAATTCTGGAATGTTCGTTCTCGTCGTGATAAGATATGTGACGTAGGTGTTCCCGCCGGGGATGATCGAATTCGTGGTTTCTTGCTCCTTTTGCGGGTTCGACACCGTTATCTTGATCTGATCAGAGCTTGAAGACGGCGATCTTGAGAGGGATAAGGGGGAATCTGAGGTTTGACTGGGGCTACCGGGGCCGTTGATCTCTTTGACGGAGTTCTCATCGAACGGACTGAAAATGACGTCAGCGTAGGAGGGGGGCTCTATGTAAGAGTTGTCGTGATGGGCGTTAATGTTGCGGAGATCGCGGTACGGAGGGGGCGAGAGCAGCGGATCGGAGTCGGCCGGGGTAACGAGAATCGGCGGCGAGAGAGGGTGATGCGTTTCGGCGAGCGACGACATGGCGCTACGATAATTTGAGTGCGATTTACCGTTGCTGTCGTTGGTCAATGGCTCGTCGTCGTCCGCGAGAACGAGATTTTCCATTTCTTCTCGCGATGCGTAGAGGTGGGCCTCTTCAAAGCCCTGATTGTTCTCAGAGCCCATCATCTTCTCTTATTCACAGCAAAAAAAAAAAAAAAAAAAAGGGAACCAAACCCCAAACCAAATTATGGAGTAGCTAATTTAATGAACTAAGCTATGAAGATAAAAGAGACATTAGGGTTTTGGATTTGGGGAAATGGGAGTTTTACAGTGGAGCGAAGAGGAGTGGTGATGGTGGTTCATATGAGGAGAAAAGGGAAGCCAATGTGGCTAACGTGCGCCGGTGATGACTAGGTGGACACAGGCTGCACGTGGCTTTGAATTCGAGTGCATGGAAAAACGAGAAAAGCTCTAATTCTGTGAAGACTGTAAAGACGATAAGGATTCTTTGTCATGTGTGAAGTTTTTGGTGGGTTTCGGGGATTTTCATTTTTTGGATATGAAGTTTGTTGGAGTAGTTTCAGTTTTGGGTCTTTATTAGACTTGGGAGGATTGGGTGCGCTAATGTTCATGGTGTTATGGTGTTGCGCAGTTCTTGTGCCTTGACCCTTTAGTCATCAGGATGCACTTTGACGGATTGTCTTCTTATCTGACAAACAACAATGATACAGTAAAATAATCCCGTGAAAATCACGGATGGTGTGTAGACCTGTCGGAGTGGAACAGTCCGTAGCAACGTCCTCTAGAGTGAGATAATAATAGATTAAACAGATTGAAACTTGGATGGTGATGGACCGATAGTGTTTCCGTTTACGCAATAACCGTATAATGCACTTCTCTCAACTCCAACCATACTCGCATTGAAAGCGTTGTGGGTAAGGATGGACCCCAATTTTTAAGAATCGAACGTTTTATGGATAAATTTGAGTTTAAGTATTTTTTATTTAATAAATTTTTATTATAAATTTTATTTATTTTAACTTTTAAATAAAAAATATTGTAATCCATGTAAAATAAAAATCATTTTATTATCTCTTTATAATACTATTAATTTGATTTTATTATATATAATTAATGTTTAATAATAAATCATTATTTGGCATTCGATTGTATGAAATTAAAACTTATAATTGAAATTAAATTGGGATAATTTTTTTAATAATTTATTATTGAAAAAAAATAAAAACTTCACTTCGGTTTCTTATTATCAAATGCAACTTAAAAGGTTTTAATTACAATATTTATTTTGCCTAATTATACAGTTGATCTTAATAATATATCTTTCTTATGATATCAACTTCTATTGCAATATAAATAGTCAGTTTAATATTGATTCAATATTATCTTAAAAATGAATAATTTCATACAGCAAATCGAGAGGAAAAAAATGAGTAAATTACTCAAAATAACACATATTATATTAATATTCGGAGCTTTTACTATTAACTACTCCATATTTGTAACGAAAATACGCAGATAAAGAATTAATTCCTATTCATTTGATTTTGCTTATTCCTAAGACTTTGTATTATTAAGTTTATTAGTATCAAACACTTTTGCCATTTGTATTTAATATCTCATTTACATTTTAAAAACGATAAATTTATCATTTGTATTTTAAGCATATATCCAATAAATACTTTAAGTGATAATTTCAACAAAATTTATATTTACGCACACAAAAATCTTAACAAAAATTGATATCGAAGCACGTTAAATTCTTGATAAATTTTTTTGTCTCATTTAATAGTCAAGATTTTTGTGTGCTTCGATATTAATTTTACTGTAATTATCATTAGAATTATTTATTAAACATATATCTAAAACACAATGGTTAAATTGATCGTTTTTAAAACGTAAAGAGACATTAAAATACAAGTTAAATATAAAGTTGTTTGATAATAATCCTATTTACTATCTTAATTAAGACCTAATTTATTTTCCAAATATAAAAAATTGAACAAATTTTTATGCTAGAATTCTCACATCCTATCCCATTTTATTGTTAAAGGTTCTCCTCTCTTTTCATATATCTCTTAAGTTGCATCTACATTTATCTTTTTATTATGCGAAATGCCAAACAATTAGTTTATTGAATGCGTGTGTGCGTGTGTGTATATATATATATTAGATTTATTATGTCAAAAAATTGGGAAATATGTCTAATTTTTTTAAAAATTACTTTATTTTAATGTAATTCGATAATCGAAATATTTAATTTAATTACTGGTTGATTTGCACTCTTAAGTTGAATGTGAAATATTGTCAAATCAAATCTCACAAAATCTTTAATTATACAAATCGAGAAAATCATTCCATATATATTTAAATTAATATTCAACATAAACTATGTTGACAAAAAGGAAAAGTTATATATATTATTTTTAGTAAAGATAAGTATTATTTTGAGTCAATATTTGTATGCAATAAACTATAAGAAAACCGTGCATTGCACGAATTTTGTTTTATCTTTGTATTTGTATTTAAAGTTGAAGATATATTTTTCAATCCGTTGTAAACTTTGTAATTAGTTTAAGTGTTTGCAGTTCTTAATTAAAAAGTACTAAATAAGTAAAAAGGTTATTAAATATTTGTGCTAAAAAATAAATAACCTAAATTTTAAATAAATAAATAATAAATGACCAAACGAGCACTAACCAAGCCAGCTACAATAAGTGAAAAGTGTACTTTCTGATTGGATAGAGTTTTCAAAATTATTTTTTTTATGTTTGACAAATAATTTTCTAAAACAGTTTTTAAAAAACCAGTTTTCAAAAACTGTTTTTTGAAAATTTTAAATTGGTGTTTTCTGACATAATTTTTGAAAAATAAAATAATATTAATTACTTTTAAGTATTTAGTAAATATGAGAAATAAAATTAATATAGATTTTAAATTTAAACTCAAAACTAAAAATAATTACAAGGTGTATCAAAATAGTTTTCAAAATAAAATTATCCAAACAATATTTCATTATTTTCTGTTTTGAAAACAATTTTTAAATTACAGTTATTCAAACACATTTTTTAAAAAAATTAAAAAATTATTTTTAAATTTTATTTTTAAAAATAACTTTTAAAAATTAAAAACAAAAAATTGCTACCCTAACATTTTTTACACCACTATGGTAACACAGACCAACCGGTCAGGTACAGCCAAGAGTTGATGAGATCATCTTCAAAAAAGCGTTCCCTCTTATACCCGCATCCAAACATCCAGATTAGGTTTCACTTCACATAACTTGGCTTCTCCTCTCCTCCCTCCGTACTTCTTCACTACCAAAAGAAAAGCAAAAACAATTCACAAAGAAGATTAACAGTTTCCTTGATTTGAACTTTCAACTAACCCTAGCTCTAACCACAAATGGCTTCGAAATTCGGGTTGGCCGGTGGGATGCCGGAGCGTCGGGTCCGACCAATTTGGGATGCCATCGATTCTCGACAATTCAAGAGTGCTCTCAAGATCGCCACCTCGCTGCTCTCTAAATATCCAAATTCGCCATATGCTCTTGTAAGATCACAACTACATTACTTATAAAAAAAAAAGAAGATCACAACTACATTGCTCTTCACGTCTGTAATTCAAATCTATATTTTTCTCTCTTTATTTTACTTAATGGATTAATCATGCTGTTTTTATTTCCCTTTTATGTCTTTTCATGTTAATGGTTTGCACTACTAAGTACTAATTGATTTTCTTGTTTGCTTACTTTGAAATTATTTTTCCTTTTATCATTTTCCTTTCACTGGGTAGCAGCCGTTTATGGAACCAAGCTAGTTATATATGCATGTACATGCACTAATGCGAATAGAATGTTTTAGTTATCTGTAGTTTGTTCGTCTTCTATTAGCATATATCAGTCTGTTAATTTTAGTTTTTAGGAAGATCTATTACTGTTCGTTCACTTCAGGATCTCCAGTGAAGGTTTTCCCGCAATTGGTGGCCCTCCATCTTGTAGCTTCATTGTAGTAAACTATGTCATTTTCTTTGAATTTTCCATTAGTCCAGCAAAGGGTTATTTATTCATTTTTTTTTCTCATTGACGATGCAAACCTGCAAGGTTTAGATTCCTAAAGCCTGGGATCAAACCCAGTAGCTCACCATTTTGGGGGGAAGATTTTTTTTATAAACAAAAATTCATTCCCTATGCGTAACAGGGGTGCAAACTGCAAACCCAATTACAAAATCATTTCAAGGCAAAACTCTATCAAAAGTTCATTTTTGTTAAAAAGAAGTGACCACTAAACAAAAAATTAAGTGTGAAGAGCTATAGGCTTTTCCACACCTTCAGAACCCTTCTATTTCTATCATGCCATACAATCCAAAAAATTAGAAAGAGGGATTAAACAAGCTATTCTCAATTCTTTAGAACCTCTACAACCCTTCTAAGCCCAAATCTCACTCTTGATGGAGCTTGTCACAACCCAACTTAAATTAAGAAACACATTAGCCATTTTCCATAATTGTCTAGTCAAAGGACAATTCAGCAAAAGGTGGTCAATGGACTCGGTCTCATGCTTGCAAAGAACGCACCAGTTGACAAGAATCTTTCCTTATTTTTGAAGGTTATCAATATTCAATAGTCAATATCGTATCCCAAGAAGCCTCCCAAGCAAAAAGAGACTTTCCTAGGAGTAAAAGATTTATAAATCTCTTTAAAAGGGTAATTGTCGCTACCCTTCGGATGGATGTCCTTTATAAGGATCTTATAAAAAACCTCGCATCAAAGCAATCATCAATGTTCAAAGTCCACTCACCCTACCTTCACCACTCAAAGGCATCTTCTCATGATAAATCTTGCCAAAAAAAGCTTCAAAACTTTCAACTTCCCAATCATGAGCAGTCCTAATAGATGGAACCTCCCACACAATTCCATCCGAAGACATGGAAGTACAAGAAGCAACCAAAACATCTTTATCCCTAGACAAAGCATAAATGTGTGGGAAAATATCATTGAGTGGGTTCTCACCACACCAGACACCATGCCAAAGGAGAACATTAACACCATTATCAATCTCAAATCTCATGATTGGAAGGTACTCATCCCACCCTTTTCTTATCCACTTTCACACCAATCACCATAAGGCCCTCTACAGTTCTTGAAAACCCAAGCACTATGCTCCACCCCGTAGATAGCCTCCACAATAGCTTTTTCTGAACCATAAATCTTCACAAACATTTTCCAACAAGACCTTTATTGAGTCAGATGAGAGATTTAATGCTCACCCCTCCCTCTCAATTGGTTGCTTGGCAGTGCCCCACTTAACTAAGTGGTATTTAAACTCCCTCAAAGTTACCCTAAAGAAATTTCTTTTGAATATCCTCCAACCTCCTCGCCTCTAAGCTAAGGATAGAGAAAAGGGTCATGAAGTAGATAGGGATACTAGAAAGGGTGCTCTTTATAGGAGTGAATATCCCCCCTTGGAAATATAATGTTTCTTCCACTCGGCTAATCGCTCCTCAAACTTTTCAGTTGAATTTTGCTCTTTAAGGAAGACCAAGATAGGTAATAGGGAGAGCTCCCACTTTACAACCCAAAACAAAAGGAAGCAACTCTCCATCCACCTCTATTCTAAGCGGTATAAGCTCACTTTTTCCCAATTGACTTTAAGGTTGTATACCACCTCAAAACAAAGAAGGATCCAATAGAGATTGCTCTAAAGCTCCACAAAAAAATCAAAATATCATCCGCAAAAAGAAAATGAGACACCATCACCACACACCTCCCTCTACCCACTTTGAAGCCTTCCAAGAGGCCCTCTTCCATCGCTTTATTAAGCATTTTACTAAGAACCTTCATTGCAAAAATGAACAACAAAGGTGACAAAGGACCCCTTCTAAAAGCTTGAAAGAAATCGAATGGACCTCCATTGATCAACATAGCAAAAGACGCGGAAACGATTCACTTCTTAATCCACTTACACCAAACCGCACCAAATCCCAGCCTTTCGATAATATAGAGAAGAAAAGCCCAACATGATCATAAGCTTTCTCCATGTCGAGCTTGCAAATGACTCCCCCTCCTCCTTTGAGATGGTCATCCACAACCTTATTAGCAATTAATGCAACATCCAAGATTTGTTTTCCCGCTATGAAATCATTTTGAGCAGGTCCAACAACTTTCCTCACCACTTGCTTCTACCTCAATAATTTAGTGAAGAAAATCCCAACAAACATGATTATAAGTTTTCTCCATGTCGAGCTTGCAAATGACTCCTCCTCCTTTGAGATAGTCATTCACAACCTTATTAGCAATCAACGCCACATCCAAGATTTGTTTTCCCTCTATGAAAGCATTTTGAGCAGGTCCGACAACTTTCCCCACAACTTGCTTCAACCTCAAAGCCTAAACTTTAGAAACAAGCTTCTAAATACATCCCACCAAGCTAATTGGCCGAAAATCTTTAACATTAGTAGCACTTGTCTTTTTTGGGAATAAGCACTACAAACGTATCATTCTAGCTATCATCATACTCATTGGCTCTATAAAACTCCTCAAAAAATCTCATAACATCTGATTTGACTCAAATCTCAATTAGCTTGGGGAAAAGCAAAAGCCTTGGTGGCTAAGGGTTATGTTTTCAAATCAAAGTATCTTCGAATTTGTTTGTGTTATATAGAGGAAGCAACTTTTTCAATTTACATGGCATCTCTTGCATCTACAGGCGCTCAAAGCTCTTATTTTGGAAAGGATGGGCAAATCTGATGAGGCATTATCTGTTTGCTTAAATGCCAAAGAGATTTTATACAAGAATGACCCCATGTTAATGGATGATCTCACCCTCAGCACATTACAGATTGTTTTCCAAAGACTCGATCACTGTAAGTATATTCTTCACCTTTTGAAGTAGCATTCTACGTGTATATCATTGTTGGACATCTTATAATTTTCTCTATATAATCAGTAGGATTGGCTACTAGCTGTTACGAGCATGCTTGTGGGAAATTCCCAAACAATTTGGAACTAATGATGGGGCTTTTCAACTGTTTTGTTCGTGAGTATTCGTTCGTGAAGCAACAACAGGTTGGTTGTTTCTGTATTTAATATGTTTCTTAACTCTGTTGGTATGTTATGATTTCTGTTTGGATGTGGGCTTTGATGCAATTACGTTAATATTTAGTTTTATTTTGTGACAGACAGCCATTAAAATGTACAAGCTTGTTGGTGAAGAAAGGTTTTTGCTATGGGCAGTTTGTAGCATCCAGTTACAGGTACTGCAAGCTTTTTCTTTTTTTCTTCCCCTTATTTTTTCAAATGTATTATCATGTATGTTAGTCTATATTGCAAGAACTGATAATTGATAGTTGGGGTAAAAAATGGAAAAAGAAGATGAAGAATCAAACAGAAAAATGGAAAATTCTTTATATGAATTAACTTGTGTATTGCGGTGGAAATGATTGACAGCATTACCTTATGTTTTGGACATTGCAATGTGTAGAAAATCATAGCTGGCTTTGAGTCAGTGTTAAAAGTTTATAGTTCTGCACAACTGGAAGGCCCATGAGACTTACATGCAAAATTTAGATCTTAGAGCAGACAAGCTTCTTATCAAAAGTGTAATAATTTGAAGACCTAATAAGTTAGAACTTATTTAGAATAGAGTATGTTTCCAAATAAGAAAATATTTTATATGCAATTCAGTTTGCTTAAAAAGTCTGCAGTCTCCAAAGCGACATAGAATATGTGGATGCTTGCAGCAGCTTAACAGTCTGATCTGGTTTCCTGTTTAAAGATATTGTGATCCCTTTTACGAAGATATTAAGATAGGTCATAGTTACCAAAAACTCGGTATGCCCTAATTCGCGGTGCGGGAACGTGGTATGTTACCTACCCGGTACGCAGTATGTTGGGCGTAGACTTAAATAATTTATATCATGTATAAAATTAAGATATTAGATATATTTATGAGCACAATATAAATAGAATTGTGTGCATAATAATAGCTTAGAAGATATAGAGTTTTGACAAAATAGTAAAGTCAACAAACATAATATTAAAAAACATAATTTAAAAATAAAGTATGAGCATTTTCTTAAATCCTTTCTTGTGTCTAGAATTATTATTATCATTTTTTAAATTTAGCTAAAAGTTTTAATAAAAATTTGAATCGTCAATTTTAAGGATCTGGTGCGCGAATGTACCACGAATTGGAACGTAAAATCCGGATCGTGGTTCCAAGGGGGGTATAGGGATCCCAGTAACTATGAGATAGGTGTTAATATGGTAATGAGTTTTACCTTAAGAAAACCCAATGCTATGAAACTTGTGTGTATAGGCATTTGACGCTGTAGGGTCTCAAGTTTTCTACAGCGACGCTCTTGTTTAACAACTTTGTATCGAATGTAGTATTTTTGAAGGGACATGTCACTAGCGCAAAGCTAATGACGGGTAAAAATCAAGAGTCGCCACTTGACCTTTTGGGAGGTTAAAACCCATTTACCCGTCTATGAGATTTTGGGTTCAGGAGATTGGGGGAGATTGGGGCATGAGAGAGGGAAAGGAGTATAGCACGCTCTCTGGAGTGGTTGTTGGTTCCGTTCAAGATGAGATTTGGGCTTGGAGCGGTTTGTATGCTTTTAAAGAAATAAGAAGACCTATTCCTTGATTCCTTTCTCAAATTTTGGTTGGTTTGGAATAAAAGGATTATGAGAGCTTTCGATGGATTGAAAAGACCATTGGTTTCCATCAAGGATTGGTGGTTTAATACTTTTGGGTTTTGGTTTGATGGGAAATTTTTGTGAATAAAGATGACTTTATAACCTTCATTAATATATTATCATACGGCTGTCCCTCCTTGGTGCCTTTGGAATATAATTTTACTTATCAAAAAAAAGATTTATGTAATATGTGGGTGATTTTACTTTTAAAAAGGAATTATGTGGGTGATTTTACTTTTAAAAAAGAATTATGTGGGTGATTTTAATATCAGCTGCTAGTAAATCAAAGTCAATCACATTCTTTTGTATTAGCTTTCATTTACTATCTCATGGTTGATTCTGACATTTCTGGGAATTGCTTGGTTGCTCCCATAGTTACCGGGATTCTTATACCTCATTTGGAATCACAATCAGGATCCTACATTCCGATTCATGGTGCATTCTCGCACCGGATCCCTTAAATTGGCGATCCAAATTTTTCTTAAGACTTTTAGCTAAAAAATTTAAAAAAGAAAGATCTCTAGACACGAGAGAATTTAAGAGAATACTTATACTTTATTTTAAATTTATGTTTTCTAATATTATGTTTGTTGATTTTATTATTTTTTCAAAACTCTAACATCTTCTGAACTATTATTATGCTCATAGTTCTATTTAAATTGTACTAAAAAATATATCTAGTAACCTAATTTTTTACATGTACTTATACATAGTATGAATCATTCAAGTCTACTCCAAACGTATCACGTTTCTGTACCCGTACCTGTACCGCGAACCAGGACGTACCGAGTTCCTTGTAACTATGGTTGTTCCTCTTTGGGATTGGAATGTCCATGCTGAGGTCATTTGAGTGTCATCTTTTTTGCATCTTTGTTATGCAGGTCTGATTTTTGGGTGGTTTTCTTCTTTAGAAATCAGGGATATATATAATCTGTTTTTTCAGGTTAATAATCTTTTGGTATTAGTAAAGCTCTTCTTTTTGTCGTTCAAAAAAATATTCTTTTAAGTTAGCATGTCTTTTCTCGTAGCTTATTTTCTGCCATATGGGCTGCTGTCAGGTGCTTTGTGGCAATGGTGGAGGGAAGCTATTACTCTTGGCTGAAGGTTTGCTTAAGAAGCACATTGCCTCCCATAGCTTGCATGAGCCTGAAGGTGCATTCTTATCCTATTCCTAGGTTTTTTTGTGTACTAACTTGGAATTTAGATACATCTTTTCTGTTATTGTTCACTGTTGATCTCTGTACTAAATGCTTGGAATCTCTTGCAGCTCTTTCTGTCTACATTTCTATATTGGAACAGCAATCAAAATATGGTGATGCTTTGGAAGTTCTATCTGGAAAATTAGGATCACTTTTGATGATTGAAGTTGATAAACTACGGATACAGGTAGTTCTGAAACTTTTAGAAAAGTTTTCCAATTTTTTATTTTACAGATATTATTTCTTGTGTATGTGTAGTTATGCAAAAAAGTACATTCAGACATTTGACTATGTTGGTATTTTTTCCTATAAGAAACATAATGCTACTAAAGATAGAGAAGTCCTGGATATGAACAAGGATGGATAAGGTGTCCCTCCAAAGGAAAAAAATGGGAAAGATGACAAATAAACAAAGTTTTAATAGAAATTTCCTTTGCTCTTCTTATAGTTTAGTTATATCTAAACTCCCTCGTGTTTTGTTTTTTTTTTGTGCTGCTTATCATGTTGTATTGTCATGTTTTGGGTTTTCTTTTGTGCTGCTTCCCACACATGAATTCCATTGGATGAAAATAAATTATATATCATTCTATATGTTTAATTAAACATTCGCATCATCCTAAATTTCAAATCTATTGTGCATTACTGGACTTGTATTGATTTTATTGATGTTTGTGTAACTATTGGCCTTTTTTTTAATATTCTTTCTCTTTGACTTTAAGTTGACAGGGGAGGCTTCTTGCTAGGGCAGGTGAGTATGCTGCTGCTGCCAATATATATCAGAAAATCTTAGAATTAAGGTATGCTTGTGGAGGTTTGCGTTATTATGAAAATTATGCCATTATTTTGCATCAGGATTTAGTGGCAGCTTAAGAGCATGTAACTTGGCGTCGTTTATTTATGTTAAATCTTATTTTTGTTGTCACACTTTGACATATTTATCAAAAGCGCAAGGCACAAAGGGTACCTGGGGCCTAGGTGCAAGGTGTAGGTGCGTGCCTGATGAAGGTGTACATTTACTAAAAAAATATGTATAAAATGTTTATAATATGAAACAAACTATATTAAGAAACATCATGGATTTTCAATTTGTAAACAATTTAACACTAAAAATCCAATACGAGACTATGAATACCACAATGAAAATACCAACCACCAAGTACCAAACATAGTTCAAACTTCAAAACAAACACACAAGCACACAAGACACTACTCAATTATGTTCTTAGGCTACTTCTAAAAAATCTAATAGTCCTCATCATCAAGCAAGAAAACAGAGAGAGGGAGGGCAGCCCACTGGCCACTGTGCAGTAAATTTTTAAAAAGAAATGCTCTTAACAATTTGTGAACAAGAAAACGGAGAAAGGGAGGACACGGCTTACTGCCTGCACAGGATTTTTTTTTTAATAAAAAAACAGGTCAAACAATTTGTGAAGAAGAAAACAGAGAGAGGGAGAACTGGCAGGAGAAATAAAAAGAAAAGAGGGGACGACTGGCAGGGGAGAGAAGGAGAAGAGAGGTGCTTTCCAATTCCATTAGTTCCTTACTTTCTAGATTTTATTTTACTAAATTGACTGTTGGGTGACTTGGGTCACCACATATAATTTTAAAAAATTGTTTACATGTAACACTCACACCATTTAATCACACACACAATTTCATAATCAAGGATTGTAAATAGATCATGCCCAAAAAACAAAAAAAAAAAGACCTTGACAAGTGCCAGACACGCTCTTTATGGGCCTTGCGCCTCACTGAAAGGCTCGTGCCTTTTAAAGGTTGCCTCGCCTGAGGTACCCTGAGGCGCTGAGCTTGGAGCCTCAGGTGCGCGTCGTGCCTAGGCACGCCTCAGGTGCGCTTTGTCAATCAGTCTGTCAGTTGTATACAGGACTGCATGCTGAAGTAGACATATCATGATAGCAGTCACTAAAGTTTGCTCCTTGTGCAATGCTGGTGCAATAAGTTGGTAACGCTTGCTTTTATTTGCTTTGCAAATAATGGTTCTCTGTTTGTGTCAGGACTATGGGCCATGTCTAACTTGATTTTTGTGTTTGATTTATTTTGTTTTTGAGCTTACTTTTTCCAACTGTTAATGTAGTCTCTTTCATTTGGCAGCCCTGATGATTGGAAGTGTTTCCTACATTATCTAGGCTGTTTACTCGAGGATGACAGCGTCTGGTGTGATGGTGCCTTCAATGATCCAATTCATCCACCGGAATTTGTGGAGTGCAAGTTTTCGCATCTTACAGATGAAGCGGTGCATATTTGCAACTTCCATATTTTAAATGCCATCTCGTTTGTGTTTTCATTAGTGCTTTGGTACAATGCTTTCGTTCAGAATCTCATCTTTTTCCAATTGAATATGCAGTTTGATTCTCGTATATCAAATGCGTCAGCTTTTGTACAGAAATTACAAGCAGACACCGATAGTGATTTTTTAAGGGGTCCATACTTGGCAAATCTTGAAATTGGAAGGAGAAAGTGCTTGTACGGAAAGAATAATGAGGATGAGTTACTGGAAGCTTTGATGCAATATTTTCTAAAGTATTTAGCGACTCTCATCTCATCTCATTAATTTCATTTTCTTCAAGTATTATGAGTTACTTATAAAAAAAGAAATATTCTATGAAGTTGCTTTTTTAAAAAGTTCAGTTGAGGGGTTAGTCTTCTGCTTGTAACGATTCTTTGACTTGTGAATATATCAACTTTGCAATGTCCATCGTCCATCTGATATTGAAATATGAACTGTCTGATGATTTTGTAGAGCTATGAAGTTTGAGTTACTTTCATCTATTACACAATAGGAACAATCTGCATAATGGTGCTGCAATTGTTTACATCATATGGAGCTTTTTGTTTTTTGTACACAGGTTTGGTCACTTAGCCTGCTTCACTTCTGATGTTGAAGTGTTTCTTCAAGTGTTGTCTCTGGATAAACAGATGGAATTTTTGGAGAAGTTATTGAAAAGCTCAGACTCCATCTCTATGTTGCCAACTAAAGTTCTTGGGCAGTCAATAACAATTTTGAAAATTCAAGAACTGACTGGAAACATGTACAAGCTGCCTGTGGGTGGTGGGTGTCCCTCTTGTTCACAGATGCACACACTTCTACAGTTTTAGGATTTTCATCGTATGGCTTTCTTTAATAGAAAATACCTTCCGCACCATGGTCTTTTGATTCAATTTGAATGCTACCTAATCTATATTACAATTATTACACCCCCTATATCTTCTTCTATTACTGTTCTTGAGCTTGTTTCTGATGACATTGTTGCATTAATTAAATCTTCTTTTGAATTACTTTTCTACCTGGAGGCTTTTGATTGAAGATAGCTTTGTATATGTAGTTTCTTGTTTCTTTCTTTTAACATGTTTTACAATGTGGATGCTATAATTTTGGAATTGTGTTTTCAACTTGTGTGATTTGTCTTTGTCCCCTTTTCCAGAACTTGAGGGCTCTGCTGTACTAATGTTAGAGCTCTATTGTAAAAACCTTCCACTTTCGAAGGACTTGGATCCCCAAGAGAGTATGCATGGTGAAGAGCTGCTATCAATGGCCTGCAATGCGTTGGTCCAGGTATCTTGTGTTATATCAACAAGTTAATTTTAAAGTTAATTAAATTGTACATATATCTTCTACTATGGGTTAGCAATATTTTTTCTTTGCTGTTTGGATGTGCATATTTCTCCCTGTTTTGGTAGTGGGTGAGGGTGTGAAGCTCAGTTCAGGTGCTTGTGGTTCATCTGTGCACTATGGCAGTGGATTCTTGGACGTTTGCCCTCTTCACTTGGAGCATTGATTACTTAGTCATGGTGAAAATTGGAACGACACAATCTTACCATGTTATTGATTGGGAGGCTTTTTACTTTCAGATTTGTGGGGACATTTATCTTCTTGTGCTTAGTTTCATCTTTTTACTTGGTTAATTGATTCAATGAAATATATTACTTCTAAGTTTGACCTAGAAAATGGCTTTGTTTTCAATTTTTGGAGTTAATTTTTCTTGCTTATATGCAAATTGTTCACCCATATGAAGATCAATAGTAATCTGTTTTGGTTGTTGATATAAAAGTTATTGATTATTGTTAAATTATGTTGGATGCATTTATCAGGTGAGAGGGAGAAAATGGGTTTTAAAATTTTCATATCATGATATCACAACACGGTGCCTCCTACTGTAATAATGTTCTTTAATTGAGTTTCTTGACCGCACCATGAAATGAGTGGAGACTAGTGTCTATAGTTCATATCTATTACCCACTTGGTTGGACCTCAATGTTGAGGGTAGCAATCCTTGATAAGACTTGCAACCACAATTCAAACCGAACATGCAATCAATGGGTTTTGTTTCAGATTAACAGTTTTTTGGTGTGAAATATTGACCTCCTTTATGTTATTAATGCACAAGTTATGTTCAGGTTGCCAGTACTCTGTCCCCTGCCTTGATATGACCCACCCACCAACTCGACTTGTCACTCATACTTAACTATATGATGTATCAAATAAGAAAGTAGAGAGTTGAAGATAATATTTTCTTAGGTAATCTCTTCATTGTAGACTTGCACCTATTATCTATTGAGCAGTTTAATATGTTTTTCCTTTTTCTACACTCTCTGCCTGCCTGGTATATCCCACTCTTTATTAAATAGTTTCCTACCAAAGATTTTCAGAATGCACTGAATATGCGAATTGGACCAAACAGAAAGAGATCTAAGGAAAGAAGAAACAAACAGCTAACATAATGATACCTAAGAATAAATCCATATCACAAATCAGAAAATATTTGAGATGGTCCTTTTCAAAGCAGACATAATTTCACGAATCCCCTACACATGGATGTTTTGGTTACTGTTCAAACATGCATTTGTATGTTATCCAACGTTTCATCTAGATTCTATTTTATGTGATTCGCTCCCAGTGACAATCACGTTCTGAATTTGAATTTTTACGTCAGTATTCACATCTATACATTGTTTTTTGGGTTTAGTTATTTTGGCGTACAAGAGATCTTGGCTATTTTGTTGAGGCAATCATGGTTTTGGAGTTCGGCTTGACTATCCGAAGGTCAGAAAAGGTTTTCACTTCTTACTACTATTGTCATCAATTGGAGAATTATTAATTTACATTTTATTCAGCGCCAACCGTGGCTTTTAATGTTGCAGAATGTTCTTTATAACTTCACTTTGACCTATTGGTACTAGAAAGTAATTTTGTTGATCAATGAGAATAATAAATGGTGGTTACTCTTATGTAGTTATGTATCTTTTTTTTTCGAGGGGAGAGGGGATAACTAAATTTTGAGCTTTCTCTTTGAATCTTTTTATTATTTTTGGGACTTTTTACATTTGTGTATGTGGTCATTTTGGGCAGATATGTAGGGCAGTACAAGATCTTATTGTTGCACTTGTATTCGCATCTTGGTGCCCTTCCATTAGCACATGAACGGTAAAGTGGTTAATTTTACATGAATTTACGTTGTTGATTAATGATAATACACTACTTTGCCACTCATTCCAGTCATTTCCTATTATTTTTGTCATTCTCTATTTGTTGCTCCTCTTCTTTAGGGTATTAAAGTAACTTTTAATGTCTCCTGTTTAGGTATAAAACACTGGACGTTAAGAATATCTTGATGGAAACTGTTTCACACCACATTTTACCACAGATGTTGGTATCTCCCCTTTGGGCTGATTTAAATAATCTGCTAAAAGATTATCTCAAGTTTATGGATGACCATTTCAGAGAACATGCAGATCTTACATTTCTTGCGTATTGCCATAGAAATTACTCTAAAGTATGTAACTTTCTTTTATAAATATTACTCCCTTCGTCCCATATATATTGGCAAGTATTCCATTTTGGGATGTCCCATATTGTTTGTCCATTTTGAAAAGATTTCCTAAATTACCCTTAAGTTTAGGTTTCCTAGAAAACTTTATCATTAAGTCTAGGTATTAAATAAGGGTAAATTTTGAAAGTAGGTTATAATTTAATGAGCTGTAGCATTAATTATTATGTCTCTTTAAAATGTTGGATTTTCTATACATACCAATATATATGGGATGGAGGTAGTACATGATTTGATAGACAAGTGATTGTCCAGTTATGGCGTTAACCTTCTCTAAATGGGAGTTTTCTTTGGGTGATGTAAGACTTCTTGGGGGATCCTTGTTCCATATTTTGCAATGCCAACTGTAAATGGGGGTCAAGCTTGGCTTGTTAAGCAAGCAAGCATGAAGGGTAGGCAGTTAAGGTTAAGCAGTTGCTGTTATGGGCAGGTTGATTTTTGTTATAGCCATGTGTAGATCTTCAGTAAAGTAATAGTGCTACATTCTAACAATGGTGGGTTATTGTTCAAGTTATTTTTTAGTTCCCATTAGCTATCAGATAGTGAGTATTATTTATTTTCTTTGAAATATGAGGTGACCTACTGCTGTGGCCTTGAATGCCTTTCATCTATAAGTTCATATCAATTTTATTGTGGAATTCATCATAATATTCTATAGAAAATAAGAGCAATATTCAGACACGTGTTGCTTTAGCCATGACAGCATATATATTGTTTAGACTAAAATCTTTGTGATCATGTAAACCAATACATTTGGATTACATAATTTTTCAGGTAATCGAATTTTTTCAATTCAAAGAACGATTGCAGCACTCTAATCAGTATTTAGTGGCAAGGGTTGAAGCACCCATTCTACAGCTAAAGCAGAATGCGGACAACATTGAAGAAGAGGAGGTAATTTATCTGTTGCCTCTCTATTATAATGCCTGTGCTGTTTTAACAAATTCAATGATATAATGTTAATATATCTTCTAGTGCGTTCTTGAAAATTTGAAACGCGGGATTCACTTTGTTGAGCTCTCAAATGAAATTGGATCCAAATCACTGACATTCAATGAAGACTTACAGTCACGACCTTGGTGGACACCAACTTCAGAGAAGAATTATCTGTTGGGTCAGTATTATGTGGCCTTGTTTCTGATTATAGTTGTAGTTATGGCTATTTGGTATGGGAAAGTTTTGGGCAGTGGAACAGGGTGCTGTAGTATAATAATTTCCCCCATTTGCAAATTCTCATTGCTAGTCAATATTTTGTTATATATTTAGGGTTTTTTTATTATACATGCCACCCTGCGCTTTCAGCAAAATATTAATGTGCATCCCACAGTTTTTCAATTGCTACATTTTTTACCTTGCATTTTGCTTTAATATCCAGTAGCACCGTGCCATCTACAATGAAGTTAAAAGTAAACAGAATTTTTCTGCACGTGAGATGCTTGTGAACTTACATACAATACGTGTGGAAGCTCAAATGCATTACACGTCATTAAGGGTGGATTTATAAAAAGACTCATGCTTCCTCTTAATGTTTTTCATTCTTTCCTAGAAAATTTCCTTGACCCTTACATTTGCGAATCATCTGGGCTTTTACTTGTGCTTCACGTCCGGCAAAATTCTGCAAATTTTGTGATGCAGGAGCATCTGGCTTCAGTCAAAATCTAAAATGACCATTATCTGGCATCATTTTTACTGAAATGTGGATGAGGTATAAGGGTAAAGTGCATGATGGACATTGTAGCAATTGAAAGTGTAGGCTGCAAATTGGTATTTGAGTAAAGTGCCGGATGCATGTATCATAAAACTCCTAATATTTAAAACTCAGGAAAAGGTTAACTACATGTCCTTTGGTATTTGGTTGAGGACACGTTTTTTTTCTTCTTTCAATTAATGTTTCTTGTTCATTCGTTTTATGATACATCTTGATCCGTCTTGACTTTGTTTTTTCAGGTCCATTTGAAGGAATCTCCTATTGTCCTGAAGAAAACCTGGTACTGAACTTTCCTTCACATCTTTGTAACAGTCTGGTTAGGGAAAGAACTTCTGTTCGGTTGTTTTGTTGATATCACACCAATTCAAGTTCTATCATTCTCATTGCTTTCTATAACTTTGTATGTTCTTCATATCTTGACCAAATCTAGACAAAAGAAAGGGAAGTGAATGTTCGAAGAGCCATTGAGAGGAAATCCCTTCTTCCTCGGTTAATATATCTATCTATTCAGAGTGCTTCAACATCACTCAAGGAAAGTATTGAAGTCAATGGCTCTGTTTCTGACGCTAAAATCTCCTCAGAGCTGAGGTTTTTGCTAGAGCGCTACGCACAACTGTTGGGATTTTCTTTAAGTAATGCAATAGAAGTGGTTGCGGGGGTTTCAACTGGCCTAAAGACTTTTGAGGTATGATTTTGCTACTTATCTGACTGCATGCATATTTTGCTATCCTTTCGCCATTATGCGTAATATATATTTATTTGTATCATTGCAAGGAATCATATTTGGTCATAAGCATGGGATGATGGTTATTGGGGCTTGTCCATGCATGCACATAACACTCATGAGATAGTTGCTATCTATGCATGCTTTGATGTCTTCCCGTTATGGTTTAAACAAAATTGAAGTCTGCATGGGTGACTGCACCCTATTCACATCTCTTGCACTTAGGCAAGGCTTTTTCCACTATTTTTATTTAAATCTTACTTGCATAAAACACAGATGCACTCCTCATTGGATGCAATAGAAGTGGGTAATAGGAGTATTTAATCTTGCTAGAACCTAAGCCACTGAACACTGCATAGATATCTAACAAATGGGATCTACCTTTATTTAAAATTAATTTTTTGATGTGATGCAGACTCTCGGTTCTGATGTGATCAACTGGTTGAACTTTGCCGTGTTTTTAAATGCATTGAACTTGAATTCCCATGAACTGGCGCAGCCAGATGGAGAGGATAATGGGCGTTGGACCTGGCATATTGTGAATTCTCTGCTTGAGAAGTTTAGTTTGGAGAAGGTCAGATCAATGAAGCTTCTCATTGGCTCTGCTCAAGGTGATCTTCCTATCTTGGTGCAACTGGTCACTGAACCATTCGCTTGGCATAGTCTGGTAATCCAGGCTTGTGTCCGATCATCTCTTCCTTCTGGCAAGAAGAAGAAGAAAAATATGCCTGTAGATCAGTCTTCGTCTACGCTGTACCATGCAATTCAGGATTCAATACAATCTCTGTGTGGCATAGTAGAAGAGGTTGCAAAATGGTTAGAAGATCAGATCAACTGGCCAGAGGATGCCAGTATGGAAATTATGATCTCCTCTCTTCAAGGAAAAGGACAGGAAGGAGGACCTGGGCAGGTTTTCCAAATTCTGGAAACTATGGTCTCTTCCATTAATGAAGCAGAACTTGGTGGTAGAATCTCCCAAACATTGAAGTCTTGGAGTCCTGTTGACGTTGCTAGGAAAATAGTAACTGGGCAGCGTAGTGTACTGTCTGAATTTCTTCGAATTTGCGAATCTAAAATTAAGACATTGCAGGCATTAAAACAGCAGATAGCCCATGTCTGAAGAGCATTCAAAGGTGATATGCTATGTTTAGCCTAATCTGTTGTGGAGCCCCAGCCAAAGAAGATGCCGATGATTTCTGTTAATTGATGCTTTCTTCTTAATCACCTTTATTGGCATTGGATTTTCATGCCAAATGAGTATGAATAATGACTTTTTTGGTTGATTTGTTGCTCTTTGAGCAGTTTTGGTATAGGATTTTCTGTTGAATAGTGTACACTAAAACATTTTTGAGGGGTTATACTTTTGATTGTCAAGCATATAAAACTGTAATTTTTTTATTTTTATGAATAGATTTTGAAATGTATTATTCTCTTCATTGATACTTAAAGATTGTAAATCACGGTTATGCATTAATGTTTTCAGATATGCAAAGCTATGGTTTCTCTTGGTTTTGGAAATGATTCTCAAATTCTCTTGTATATTGCGTGTGTGCATGGTCAACTAATTTGCAGGCATGTTGTAAGAATGCATTGAACATGTCATTTAGAAAACGTACCATCGAAGTAGGGAAAATCGACACCTTTCATTTTGTGCGTTAGTAACCATCTTGAAGTATTGTTCTTTATTTGTGCTATATCTTTCATAATTTGAGTCTTGTTCCAGGAAGTGCTACACTAAATCGCGGCTGTTCTCACTCAGCCTTTCAAGCAAGACGGCAAGTTATTGCACTGATTAGGGTTTTCCTTCCCGTTTCAAGTTTCAAATTTCTGCTGTTATGTAGTTTTAACTTTTTACAGTTGCCCTAGTTTGAGATTAACCTATATTATTCATAGCCAAAGACCATTGATAGCGTCAATCACAGTTAAAATGGACGCGTGCTTAACATGTACGTGTGTGATATCCTGTACATATAATGTATGCATTCATCTTAATCGGTCATAACACTTGGGCTAGCAAAGCCTCATAGCCAAATTCCATAGCCTAGTATGTGATCCTGCAGGCTGATGTCAGTAGCTATGCTAACTGTCCCAACAGAATCTGTACAGAACAATGTTATGTAAAAGAACATAGCGATGCAAAAGCTTTCACGTTACCCAAATTTTATACTATTAGTCAGATTTCTGTTTTAAAGTCAGTTGGCAGGCTACCTAATTCATCATCATCTGTATAATCATAGATTTGAAGTACCCATTGATTTTCTAGTTGCAAAGAAAATTTGGGAAGTAGACCTGTCAAACCTGCTAAATTTCAAATATTAACTACCCAATAAAGATTGATGAAGAAAACTACTATTTTACATGTAAGTTGGTGCCTTGATTGATGTTTACATATATTATTAATTATGTTGACAAACAATTAGCTATACTTTTCTCTTGAGAAGGTTTGTAGATTTAAAGCTTTGTTGAACAAATTCTACCACTAATCATGGGAGATATGCATTGCGAGAACAAAAATACATAAACTGTGATTAGCCTTTGATACTATAATTATTATTTGTTGGATTTAATACAAATTACATCAAGTTTGGTTGTGATTACAATTTAATTCTAAGTTTTTAATAACAGATAAACTCATCCCATAAAAAAAAGTAAAAAAAAAACATAAATATATTTCAATTAATATCCATCATATATGTGTAGCACACAATTCATATTTTAACGGAACAACATTGGTCTAATGTTGTGTGATCTTTAGAAAAGATTTTTTATTAATTTCTGCTTTGACGGTTGGCTCCACACTAGTTTCACATTAGACAATTTATTAAAAAAATCATGTACAAATTACATAATAAAGTACTTGATTTATTTATTAAATATTTTATTACAAAAATCATATAATTTACACATGATTTTTTAATACACGATCCAATACAAAATTGTAGTATCAATGGATAGGATGAGGTTCTTCCACACTAATATTACGTCAAATATTATTCTTTTAAAAACTTAAACTGCGTTGTAATTAAATCAACCAAAGAATGTAATTATATTTTACTATATTTATTAATAACGTTGAGGAAAGATAAAGATACAATAACTTTTCCATGATGTTTGTCAAAATGACTTTATAGTTTTTGGAAATGTTTAGAATTTGTTTAGTTGTGAAAAATTTTTGTTTTTATTTTTTTAATAATTTATACATTATTTTTTAATATAATATTAAAAAAAGTTTGACAAATCTTTTTTTTTTGTTTTTCATTTTTTTTAATATTATATTAAAAAAGAAATATTATTTTTAAATTAGGTTAAAAATATATAAATTATTAAAGAAATAATTAAACAAATTTCACAACTAAACGGCCATTGAAACTGTCAACCTGACAAGGTCATCCATTACGTTGTCAACATATATGAGTCTAAAATCCACTGAACTAATGTAAGTAAAGATTTTGGTTAAGAAAACAAAAGATTTAAGTGCTGACTAAATTATAAATAACAAATACTAACATTGTCAAGCCCATGGACTTTGTAGAGCAGAACCTTTTTCAGTATTCTAAAACGGATAAGTCCCTAAGAAAAAACAATACACATGCCGTCCTTTACCAAACCAGAACCAGAATTCAACCTCACCCTAACTGTCCTATTTATTCCTAAGTACATTAAAACCATAACATCAACAACTAAATTTTTCCATTAAATTACGAGTATAAAACATTGAAAAGTTAGATGCTTAAAATAAAAATATTCTAGGACAATTTTGGGTCAGAAAACCTTGTCTTGTACAGCTAGTTATATTTAAATAAATTTGGGGAGTTTTTGGAATGCAAAAAAAAAAAGTTTTGGGTCACTAAAAGAGCCAACATTAATTTTAACAGTGAAAAAAAGTTACCCTTTTTGCCAAAATAGTAAGTATTTTGGGTCAGAAAAGTTATCTTAGGATGTCAAACAATGCATAAGTATGACGTTTAGGCCCATGTGATGGAAAGTTTTAGAAGTTAATTTGTAAAGGTAATCTATGTTCAAGAACCTTAACAGAACTTAGTTGAGAGTAGAAATAGACAATGCAGAATTAAAATGTTGTTCACAATTCACATTAATCAAATCGTAGGTTCTTCACTAAAAAAATTCTTGAGTTGCAAATGCATCTAAAATCATTTTATTTCATTCTCAATTTTATGGGGGATATTATTGTGTTTTTAAACCAAAGGAACCAAGGATGATGGCATGGGCTGCAACTAGCTCAAGCAGCAAGATTACATGTGGTTGAGCCATGTTTTTTCGGAAAATGGTTGAGCCATGTTTTCACTCTGCCCTTAATCTGGCTAAGTACAGAATTTCTATTTTCCAATGAAAAATTTTAAGTAAAGAATCTTCATTTGTCTTGACAAATTGATTGGGCTAGTGGGTGCACCAAATCCTCATTATGGTTAGACTAAATTTGTCCTAAATTTTTAATATGTCCCTGTTGACTCAAAACCTAATTTGCCAAAACATTTCTGTTTGAAAAATAAAAAAATGGATTTAATTCTGTCTTTTCCCGCTTTATCCTATTATATAAATAGCTGCTCTCCCTTAGTCTAACTCAACACATCATCTCCTGAGACTTCACTTAAACAAGGCTGAAAAGACAATGGAGTTTCATAACCTTAGTGTTAAGCCATTTTCCTCTTGGTTATTCCTTGGCATTCTGTTGAATTTTGCTTTCCTTGCTTCTTTTGCTGATGCAGAAGTTTATTTCCATGAATTTGTTGTATGTTTTCTTTATCAAAACCTTCAATTCTCATAATCTATTGTTCTCTGTAGTGGAGTTTTATGCAATTAATTTGTTTATAATGTTGTTTCTTTTTATTGACTTAGGTTGAAGCAAAGCCAGTGAAGAGGCTGTGCAGAACCCATAGCACAATTACAGTGAATGGGCAATTTCCAGGGCCAACCTTGGAAGTGAGAGATGGTGATTCTCTTGTGATCACAGCTATAAACAAAGCCCGATACAATGTGACACTTCATTGGTATTATCATTTAACATTACAGAAAGAGCATAATATAGATTTCACTCTTGTGGTTGTTTAGTTTTAATTTTAGTACATATGGGTTTTTTTTAATAGACTTTGATCCCATAAGTTTAACGGATTTCAACTTTGATCTTTTTTTTTTTGACAAAAAGAAGAGAAGAAAATGACGATGATGAAGAAGAAGAAAGATATTGACAATAATAATTTGTTAATTTTTTGTGAAACTTTCATGTTCTATGTTTTCAATTTGTTGGTTGTGAAGTTTTCTGTTTCAGAACATGAAATTTAACAAAAAGTTAACAAACTAATCTTCTTATTGTCCTTTCTCTTCGTCATCCTCTTCATTGTCCCTTTCTACTTCTTGCCCAAGAAAAATCAAACTCGAACCGGTCACGTATCAAAGTCAACCAAAAAAACATGTAATGAAGTCAAAAGTGAAATCTATAATTTGCTCGTCAAAAATTTGGTTGATATATACGTTCACAATGATGAACTGCTTGAAATTCTAGCAGCCAACATTGATGGTTCTTGTTTTGATACAAATTATTGTGTTCTATTTATCAGGCATGGAATTCGACAGCTGCGAAATCCGTGGGCAGATGGGCCTGAATACGTAACACAGTGTCCAATCCAACCTGGAAGAAGTTACACATACAGGTTCACCATCCAAAACCAAGAGGGTACTTTGTGGTGGCATGCTCACAGCAGATGGCTTAGAGCTACTGTCTACGGAGCTCTCATCATCTATCCTAAGTTGGGTTCTCCGTATCCATTCCCGATGCCCAAGCAAGAAATTCCTGTTCTTCTCGGTAACTAACTTACCGTTCCCTCCTCAAAATCTTCGATAGAATCTTTAATTTAATAAGATAAATGGCGTAAATACTGATGATCACAACGATAACAAATAGGGGAATGGTGGGACAGAAACCCCATGGATGTCCTCAAGCTGGCCATGTTCACTGGAACTGCTCCAAATGTGTCTGATGCGTATACCATCAATGGTCAACCTGGTGATCTTTACAGATGCTCCAAGCAAGGTTCGCAGTTTTTCTCTGCTCAATGTTAAAACTTGCACAGAACAAGATTTCTGATAAAAGTTAGGAAAAAACCTGTGTAATACTCTGAATCACAATGCAGAAACTGTAAGATTTCCGGTGGAATCAGGAGAGACGATTCTCCTGAGAATCATCAACTCTGCAATGAATCAAGAGTTATTCTTTGCTGTTGCCAACCACAAACTAACTGTTGTTGCTGTTGATGCTGCATACACCAAGCCTTTCACTACCAATGTCATCATGATAGCTCCTGGTCAGACAACCAATGTCCTGCTCACTGCAGATCAGCCCCCAGCTCGCTACTACATGGCAGCACATGCCTATAACACTGCGAATGCACCTTTTGACAACACCACCACCACAGCAATCCTTGAATACAAATCTGCTCCCCGCAATGCCAAGAAAGGGAAATCTTTGGCTTCAACACCAATCTTCCCACAACTGCCAGGCTTCAATGATACAGCCACTGCAACTGCGTTCACTGCCAAGATGAAGAGTCCTTCAAAGGTCAATGTCCCCATTGAGATAGATGAAAACCTATTTTTCACAGTGGGGTTAGGCATAATCAACTGCCCGAACCCTAATAGTCCCCGGTGTCAAGGTCCTAATGGAACCCGCGGCACTGCCAGTATGAACAATGTCACTCTCGTTTTCCCAAGGAGGAACTCCATAATGCAGGCTTACTACCAAGGAAATCCTGCAGGAGTATTCACAACAGATTTTCCACCTGTTCCTCCAGTGAAATTCGATTATACAGGCAATGTAAGCCGCAGGCTCTGGCAGCCTTCACGTGGAACTGAGGTTTACAAAACGAAATATGGTTCCAAGGTACAGCTTGTGTTACAGGATACAAACATTGTCACAGATGAGGATCACCCTATGCATCTTCATGGATACCAATTCTATGTTGTTGGATCGGGTTTTGGTAACTTTGACCCGACAAAGGATACGGCCAAATTCAACCTCGTCAATCCACCAAAGAGGAATACCATTGGAACTCCTCCTGGCGGATGGGTAGCCATCCGATTTGTTGCTGATAATCCAGGTAATATCCTGAATTTATATATACAGAGAATAGAGGTATTATGCATGCCAATTTGTTTCAGCATTAGCAGACTCACTAATTTGATGTTTCACCTGGTCAACACAGGAGCTTGGCTGATGCATTGTCACCTAGATTCACATCTCTCTTTGGGTCTGGCCATGGTTTTCCTGGTCGAGAACGGAGTTGGGAAATTGCAGTCTGTACAGCCTCCACCGCTAGATCTGCCCCAATGTTGATATCATCAACAAAGCATAAAAAGTGATTCAGATTGATACTCCCAGTCCCAAGATTTGCTATTTTCTGTAGTCTTTAGATACATTTATGTATTTTCTTGTCTTAGTGTGGTGTTATGGGTTTCAGTTTTACTTCCTTTGCATTGTTAAGTCCTAAATTGGGCGACGCTCCATTGAGCAGCTGATTTGGAACGTTTCTTGATTGAGCGTATCTTTTTTAGAATCATTAATGAAGTTCATTTCGGTTTCTGTAAGAAAACATTAATGAAGTCCAATCTATCCCGTTTGGGAGAGTTTATAAAATGGTTTCAGTTTCCTATAAACAAAAGCTAGGCCAAACATCTTTGAACGGTTTTTAGAAATTATCAAAAACTGAAAAAGATTTTCTAATAGTCCCCGGTATCAAAAACTGTTTTCTAACAGGGGAAGAGGATCACTGTCTCACAAATTTTCAACTTGTGTGAGCTCATAAGATAGCTCTTAAGAAATTCCCTAACTTCTCAGATGACTCTTCATTTTTTTCTTTTTCTGATTGTCAATGAACGAAAATGTTCTAACTGTGCAAGATCTTGCAATAGATAAGTACCAGCAACAAGAGCATATACCATGAATGTGGGATGAACAAGAATATGTGAACTCTTCTTAAAGGAGGTAAATCAATTAACTGCAACATTACAATAATTTGTTGGCTCCTTTTTCTTCTGTGTGTGATAAAGTGCATAAAAATTGATCTAGAGGCAAACATTGGTGCAAAATCATGCTTCCTAAAGAATCTACATACTGAAAATCAAAGTAACAATTTCAATGTAATACTAGGTCCGACATACCATGAAATATACATTTTTTGGCTCCATTGAGTCTCTCGCCACTTATGCGACAAATTTCAGACAGCGAGTATCATTATGTATGTTCTGGCAACGTATTGAACAAAAACGCATCCCGCACATTACGCAAGTATAGTTGGCAGTAAACCCACAAACAGCACAGAAATGACGGCGAGAAGTAGAACTTGGAGGTCCTACAGCTGCCTTCAAATAGGATGGTACATGTGGAGGCAAGGATTCCAGGTTTGCCTGTTTTTATAAGAGTAGTAATTTAGACCAGCTGGTGAGGCAATTTAAACCAGAGAGAAGGCAACAGCACTTTCCATCATTACCTCATGTAAGAGCTCAAGGAATGATCTTGGGGCCTTCCTAGCATTCTCAAGTGCTTTTGCCTGCCGGGTCTTACGTTTTGTGCCCTTAGACTGCTTTTTCTGTGTGTATCCTGCAAAGAAGAATTTTTTTTTTTAAATATAAATATAAAATGGGGATGACAAAATAATCAATCAACAAATTGACAATAAGCATAACAACCTTCCAATGCTACTACAAGAAGAATGTCAAAGATGCTAGGATTCCTTATCACCTTAAAGTGACTAAACGTAACAAGTCCCACTGAAATCACCCCTATTGATCACGTAAATGGAATGATTTTAAAAATGATATTGCCCTCCCTATCTGAAGCATCAAAGATAAGTTTTATTTTAACTGATCTGCACCCAAATCAAGAATTTCCAATTAACTCGTGTAAGACTTTTCAGGGAAAACTTTGATGCCACTATTGGAAGTGAGGGCACCGATACCCATGACTATCACTACGGTTCATAAGAAATATATTCAAATCTTAACAGTTGAATTGCCTCATGTGAACCATAGAACTATCCAAAGACAATGGTCTTGTAAAAAATCTTAGTCATATGAAGTTTATAACACTTACGAGCACACCATAAACAGAAGATTTGAGCATAAAGAAGTGTGCAACTACAACAAAATTCTCATTATAGAAGAGTAAGAGAATCAAACTTTGTTTGATAAGCTTTAAACCTCGGAGAAGCTCACTGTTAAAGATATTGTCTCACCAACACTATATTATAACAACTTCTCCATTATCACCTATCAAAATCTATAACTACCACAGAAAAAAAAAAGAAATATCTGCGACACAACATATGAGACATTGTCAAGAATTGCATCTTTGTGGAAAATCATCAACATTGCTAACAAAAATACATTCACAGCAACATTTATAAAAGCATTCAAATTAAAAAAGAAAAGAATCAACAGAAGAAAATTAAGGGGGCAGTAAGTATGACCTAAGTCATCATCATCGTCAAGAGAAGCCTCGTCTTCGTCATTCATTTCTACAACTTCAATTCCTGCATTATCATTCTCTAAAGCCTCGAGGCGAGCTATAGCTGCCTGCAATAACGATGTTGTCCAAAATATATAATTTATAGAATACATAAACTGATAAAAGAATTACATAAAACCAAAATTAAAAGCGACAATTAACCAAATTAACCACACACCTGGGTTCGATTATCGCTGCTCGCAAGGGCTGCAGCCATTTTTGAAGCAACCTTACGAGTTCGACTCGACATTCGACGAAATGGGTTTGACGTATCATCATCCATGGCTGCAAAATCATTAGAAAAAAGCTAATTTGTAATCAGTGAAAAAATATATTTAAAATTTCCTCAAAAAAAGAGGAGGAATAAACTGAACTGAGAGCATAGGAAAAAAATGTAATTTGTGAAACCAAAAGGCCAAGTTCTAATCACAGGAACATAAATATCAAATCATATAAAAAAGAGTAAAAAGACCCCCTCCCCCTAAAAAAAATAGTTTAATAAAATTGAAGGAAAAAAACCTTTAAGTTCGATTCAGTATGCAAAATAAGAGCTCAACCAAAGTTAATATGGAAGCAAGTGAAGGAAGAAGCGGTAGAAATACGGTGGTTCGCGCGGCAAAGAATCAGCCTCCAGACGTGAAACCAGATCAGAGAGCTACTCACAGAGAAAGAGCATTTAAGTTATGGACCTGACCATGGGTCGGGGCCCAATACCAAGGATCTATCAAAATTTTCAATTAGCCCATATTTGGGTCCAGTCCAAACACCTTCCTTAAATAATTTTGGATCCTTGTCAAGAATCCAGATCACTCCATATGGGTCGATATGATTGTCAAAAGTCCATACTAGGGGCGGTTCTTGCCTGCACCGCCACCCGATGAGACACACAATTTTGTATCGAGTGAAAACTTTATCAGTAATTTTTAAAAAATTTCATTAATAATACTAATGAAGTTTATAAGGATATTATCAGTGAAGTTTTTCAAAATTATTACCAAATTTCCACCAAGTGCGAAAATGACATATCACACCGGTTGCAAACAAGAATTTCACCCATACCACACTTTAAAAAACATATTTCCTTGAACACTTATGGACATGTACAGTACCAAAACATACTAAAATAATAAATATATAATTTTCTTTTTCTTTTTTTGTTTTTATATAATTCAAGAAGATAATTTGAAATTGAAAACTTCATTTATAAATCTTTGGGTTTATTGAACCGTATATACTTAAAGTATTAACCTGTTGCACTTAACTCATTAAACTATTAATTTGGTATTCCAACTCCTTTAACTATAACTTAGTTGCAATTGACTCTTTATACCCATTTTCCGGCCAATATATTTAACCGAAACAAAAAAATTACCAAAAAGGCATCACATACCTCTCAAATAAAGTTTCGACAAAATGGTAGTCCCCTTATATAGATCCAAGCAGATGCCTTCTCAACAAGATTCTATTAGCTTCTGTTTATGATGTTCAATAGGCCACAGATTACGAGGGAGACGGTTTTATCACGAAGCATAAATGTATATTTTATGTGGACAAGAGACATGAACATAGACATAAATATGCAATATCCTCAACAATATGGTATCCTATTGACACATGGCTTTTCATCACAGACTCTTATGATCAATACATAAAATTCTGGGATACAAATACCACACAGCTATGCAATCTCATTGCCATGCTCAAGGTCTATGTTGTCATGCTTGGTTCATGAATATGGTTTAGAAATTTCTCTAATTTCCTTCTTAAGTGCTTTAGGTGGTAATGAATTTCAAAATGCTTGGAAAGGTTTATAGGACTGCCATATCTTAATTGGCCACATCTCACATGCTAATTGCCGCTGGAACTGAGGATGTTTAAGTTCACCTTTGTGATATTGCTTTAGGGGTATTTGCTCACACGTTGTCTAGTCACCGTGGCATGTCAAAAATTTAGCGCAACTAATCTGGTTTTTTTTCTTGAAAATGGTGTAACAAGTCTTTTTGTTCTTTCTCTTCCCCTTTCTTTCCTTTTTTTTTTTCACCAACCAGTTCAAGCTATTTTTTAATTGAAGAAAAGATTTCATGTACATCATGGTTAGTGTTGATGCCGAAAATCTACCACTGAGCTAGACGGTCTGAAATCCTGAGGTCTGCACAAAAAAAAAAGCGATGAACTAAAGAGTCACCGGAGGAAGAGGGGGGTGGCACCTCCGAGGACTCTTCGATGCCTTTGTTAGTGATAGGAGCTTAAATATGAATATTTAAGCCCCTTAATTTACATTTGTTAAACTCTTAGTTTGCGTATTTTATTCCATTTTACTTCTTTTTTTGTTTTCTGTGTTTTTATAGGTTTTTGGAAGAAATGAAGCATTTTAGAACTCAAAGAGCAAAACTGGAACTGGGAGCTGCAGAAGAGTGCGATCGAGCGCCGTGCTTGGTATGATCGAGCGCACAAGCACTCATGCGCACAAGGAGAAGGCTTGAGCGTAACCTTACACTCGAGCGCAAACTCATGCGTCATCAGGTCATCGGAGGGAAGATTGTTCACGTGTCACCAGACTATTAGAGAGAGAATTACAAGTTTTGCCAAATCGACAGATTTAGACTTGTGCAGTTTCAGAAAAGTAGTCTAAATTATTTTGAAAAGTATCATTTTCTACAATAGAATGGAGATATTCAGATCTGGAATTAACGTGTGAATGGTGTGTTTGTTATGATAATATATTATCAAAATGGCTATGACCTACATAAGCTGTAGCCTTCTTAAAAATATTTTCGCTAAGGGAATGCGGATGTCATGTGAGAGGCATGTGATATTGTTTTGGTAAATTTGTTTGTTTCCGTTGGGTATATTGATCGAAAAATGGGTATAAAGAGTCGTTTGCAAGCCAAAGTAATAGTTTAAGGAGTTAAGTGGAACGGGTTAATACTTTAGTATCTACAGTGCAATAAACCCTAAATCTTTTGCATCAAAATTCAATAATTTTGTGGTTTGGTACGAATTTTTTACAAACACAACTATTTTTAGTCATAAAAGAAGTGTGATTATCAATTAAATTATGTCCAAAGTCCAAACCACCGGTTATAATTTTCACTTATAAATTATAGTATTATAATTTTTTTTAGAAACTAGGGTAGCGTTTGACAATAACATGATTCACATGTCAAATTTTAAGGATACTGATGATATTACATTTGTTGATTTCGTAAAGGAAAAGTATTCAAACACTTCGTTTGTAACTAAATGAAAATATAATTTATTTCATTTTCAAATGAATTGAAAAAAGAATTCATTTAGAAGTTAATTGAATTAATTTTTATATTTGGATTTCTTATATTAAATTTTAGAATTCGATTAAATTATCATGCTTGAAATGTTTAGAATAAATGAAGAATTTAAAAGAGAGGAATGGAGGTGAGAGTAAGGAAAAATGAGAGAAAGAAAGAGAGAAAGACAACATGTTTTGGTAAATACTATAACTTATAACTCTTCATTTCGTGAAATTCATTTTTAAATTTGCAATAAGCTAACTCGGATCCATAATGAATTTATTTCAAAATATATTGTACAGATTTTTATTGTTCCAAATATAACAAATATAGAATTACAAAAGAATTCCATAAAATTTATTGAATTTATTTATTCCAAAGACACTCTTAAAGTAATATTATCCTTAAAAAAAAAGTTATGTACCTTTATCTAAGTTTAAACAATATAGGAGTTGTTTCGTAAAACAATTAAAGCCAATTTTTTCTTTAAATTTTTTTGCTTTAAGTTAACTTTAACCATTATCAAAAACACCTATATATACAGCTTGTACAAGTTTTACATATCAATTATCACGTACATTTGCACCACTCAACTGTTTATAATATTTCTCTAAGCCGATATGTTACATGAAACTCACAAATTCATGGAAATAATAATTATTGATAATAGATGTATATTTTTTATTGTGTCTATTTCCCAAATAATTGGGAAAAAAAAAGAAAAAGGAAAAGTGAACCTTTTCTCTTATAGTTAATACTTTGTCCTCAATTGATACCAAAAGAAAAATAGAAAATGCATGCAAAGCAAAGTAGAAAGGAATGGAAATTAACTTTCTCCCCAAGTAGTGAAAAACAAAATATATGAATCTCTTTCACTGAACCAATTTATTATTAAAAAAAATATTAACAAGAACTTTCTAACTAAATTAATGTAAACGAACAAGTCTTTCTTCTTGTACACTGTACATGACTAGTGTGTTGATAGGTTTAATTTTGTAGAAACAAAAATCAAACATCTACACCCACCAGCCGAGATAGCATACCACTACATGTAAATTTGTTTTGTTGCTGCCCTCTCTTGTCCTCTCAAAATCTGTTGTTGTATCACCAAAACAGAGGCATCAACTCCAAAATCTTCAGACGCAACATAGTCTCCGATAACTCCAAGGTCATTATCACGACTAACCCAAGCCGACAATCCTTCCAGAGGCTTCGGATTGATCCCTTCATTCCTCCCCGTTATCCAAAGATCATAATGATTAATGTCGTTCATCATCTTAATAGCCGCCAATGTCTCTGCTCCATTTTCCACTTCAACTTCTTTGTATACAACTCTCTCATTCGATTCGTTTTTCACCCAAAACCAAGTCACCACCCCGTCGTCCAATTTTTTCTCCATCTCATCGTCTCCTTCGTAATTATGAGAAAAGAATCTTACAACCGTGAGATTAATATCCGGATTACAAGTCATCCTATCAGCATAAGCAAGAGTTTCTCGAGAATCAGCTCCTCCTAAGAACAAAACAGCGAATTTAAGTACCTTGTGTTCCGAGGTATTACGAGCTGCAGCCACAAGAGGATTCTGAAGTTGAGCCTTATTGTAAAAGACACCAACGGAGCATGGCGCGTTGGCTAAAACATCCGAATTCACGGATTGCAGAAACCCGTGATCGCGGAGAAGGCGGCGTTCTTTATGGAAAGGCAAGACGATGAAGGAGGCTTTATTCAGCAACGCCAGCTCGCAAACGTCTTGGTACATTGTTTGCCTCGGCGCCACGGCTGTGTAGGCGTGGAGCTTAACGAATTCGGCTCTTGATTCTTGGTAATGCTTCAGGATATGGATGGCTTCGCGGCCGGCTGTGGAGAACTTACCGTGTTGGCTTGCGTCTTCTAATTCTAGCTCCTTCTCTTCGTGGTCTATGAAGACCGGCGCTGCTCGGCCGACGAGCTCGACGAGATGGAGAGCGTGGATTGAGAAAGGGTTGCTTATAGTTGGGTAGGAGAATTCAAGGAGAGAGATGAGACCAGCTGCACTCTCTTGATCAGGGGCACAAAGGACAATTCGTAGCTCTGTACATGGAGGAGTGTGTTGAACGGTTCTTCTCTTGTTCACCATGTATGGCCTGGTGGGATCGTAGAGGATGCTGATTAATGGTGTCAGTGTCCCACTCACTGCTATTGTCAGTATCACCAATAACCCGAAACAATGTTTTTGTATAATCTGTTTCAAACAAATTGCATTTGGTTAATTACTTGGAATTCAGTTTTATAAACAGAATAAATAAAATGCTTTTAATAAAATTAATATCTAATGTTCTGTACGTAATTAGATTTACATACCCCTTTGTCGCTCCAGTGAATGTATAAAATGAGCTCCACTTCGCCTCTTAAGCTCATAATAAGGCCGAGAGTGAGACTATCTCTTAATGTGGTTTCAAAGAGGAAAGCAGTTACCACAGTAGCAACAAATTTGGTCAAATACCCAGTCAAAAACAAAGCAAACAATGGTGCCAAGGTCGACCATCCAGCATCAGCCATTGCAAAGAAATCCGTATAAAGACCGACCATAGCAAACGCAAAGGGCATAAAAATCTCCATTATAATCGTCTCAGTCCTCTCCACAAGCGCAGACCCTAACGGTGGACCATCTGGTATCACTAGGCCCAACCACAACGGCCCATTAGCAATCGCTATACCAAACATGTCTGTCAAGAAACCCATCGCCATAACTCCTAATAGAATCCCAACCACAAAACCTTGATCCACAGGGCTCCCTTCTGGTGTTTTCTTTATGATCCATATCATAATTCGACGGATCGCTATTAAAACGAAAGCAATTAAAATCACTAACGAAATCACGAACCAGAAAGCGCTTTTAGCACCTTTCTCTCCCTGCAATGCGGCCTCAAATGCAACGACGGCGTTAAGCCCAACCGCATCGCTGATTATTGATGCCGACATTGCAAAACGCCCAACTTCGGAGTTAAGGAGGTTTAAATCTCTGAGAATGAGATTTATAACAGGAAATGTTGTTATGGCTAAAGACGCAGCAACTGCTCCGATTGAAGAATATTTTGAGAGGTTTTTGTCCATTGAGCCGCGGAAAGTCAATCCCACAAAAAACACCCAAAAAAAGGGCGTTAGAACTCCAATCAGTGCCACATAATAATGCTTTTTTCCTGCTTTTTTAACAAATGATAGATCCATTTTCACTCCGCTTACGAAAACGAACAGCATAAATCCAATTAATCCGATATTTCTCAACACGAAATCGGAATTATCTGGTAACATATAACGCTTAAAATTCTTGTTGTGGCGTAACATCGATGGTCCAATGAATAAACCGCCCTTCAACGTTCCAAAAAGTGTATCAGCTATCAGAAAAAAAAAATTATATATAGAAAAATGTACTAAAACCTATACAAGATGTACAACAAAAACAATTCAGTGAACTCATTTGCATCAGCTAGACCGAGTTTATGAGATTTTCCTTGATTTAGAGATATTTTTCATTGTTTTGAGAAAAAATTGAAAATTTTCTTACTTTTTTAATCTGAAAAAAAATTATAACCCAAAAGAATTTTTACATTATAAGAAGGCAATTTTGTATCGAATTACCAAACCCAATTAAAATTCTCGATGATATTTTCGATTTAGTAATTCGTTTTTTTTAGCATAAAGCACCTATTCAAAGACATACAAAAAGGTTGAGAGGGTGGAAGAGAGAAGAGAGAAAAAACTCACAATGATCTCAGAGATTATCCTTGGTTGCCTTAAAGGCTTGAGAAGAAAACGAACGATCCTGGTTGTCAAAATGACAATAACGATCTCCAGGAAGATCGAAGTGAAAGAGGACTGCAAAGGATTTGCTCCATAGAAAACACCAAAAGAATGACTCGGGTGAACTTCTCGGCATATAACCGGAAATTTAAAGTTGGCGTCAGTATTTTCATTTTCATATAATCGGCTCCAAACAACTTCATGAACGGACTCCAGGCCTTTTGGATGGCCATGCCATTGCCATCCATCGTTGGCCGTTAAGGAGTCATCCACAGGGAAAGCCCTAACCATGCAAAACACTGTATTTCAATAAGCCTAATTAATTAAGTAAAAGCAAAATTGAAAACTGAAAGAGAGAGAGAGAGAGAGGAGAGAAGGAGAAAGGGTTTCATGGGATGTGGACGTGCATGCTTTAATGGGTTGGGAGGAGTTTAAGCTATTCTTTTCTTGTTTGATGACCATTTTTGTTGTGACGTTAATGTTCTTCTCTTTGTACATAGAGCATAAAAGAACAAAAGAAAAGGAAAAAAAAGATTTTCTTTGTCATTATTCTAATTTTGTTCTTTTTTGGTACATGCTTCTGCTTTGACAATTGATCAAATACTATACTACATCACACTCAGCCCCGTTAAAATAAAAAATTCTTGCCTTAAATGAGAGTTATATGGATTAAGACGTCTCTCACTGTTTAATGAAACAAATTTCTCTCTGATCTTATGGTGAGAGATGTCTATGATTCATATTTTTCGTAAATCTAATCTAGATAAATTTTTTTTTTTTTGTTAAAATAGCTTTATCTCTAAAATCTAATTGAGAGGTTATTGTTTAACATATGTCCATAAAAAATGCATAACACAATGATTTATCTCACCATTAGATAACATGAAAAGAGAGAAAGTGAGATTTTTTATTTTTCATCTGTGCCATACATTTTTCATGGATATATACTAAAGATTTTTTTTCCTAAAACATTCTTAAATTGGAATGTGATTTTAAATGGTAAGTTTTATTTAAATGTTTGCAGTTGAAGTAGTAATAATTATGAGGACTGAATACTAATTTTGTTATAGGCTCAAACCTAAAAATTAGACATATAGAAATTTTGAAGTAAGTTGAATTAATCACTTAGTTGTAAGCTCAATTTATCAACTTGTACAACAGTAATTTAATAGAATACATTTGATCACGGTAATTAATCAAAATTCTATCATCTAATCAATCTTTTTACATGGAAAAATTATTACTTTACCCAGTGCAAAACATTATTTTTACATCGGATGAAAATTTCACTGATAATTATTAGGTAACTTAATTGGTAACATAAATGGTGATTGTATAGACAGTACTAATGAAATTACTTAATAATTACCAGTAAAGTTTCATTTCGATACAAAAAACAACATTTTGCATCAAGTGCAGATAAGAATTGTACATTTAAATGAAACAAGAGAACGAGAAAAAAAAGTTATAATTCTTCATGCCATTGAAATTGGGAAAATTATTGTGTAAATAGTGGATTAAGTTACACATTTAGATGTGAGATCTATCCTTAAAAAAAAAAAAAAGGTGAGAGATCTAATTCATTGCGAGTCTTGTGATGTTGTCCATGGTAGCTAACTACATACACAACAATTTCTCCTGATTTTGATCTATGTTAATGGAAATCTGCAATTAATTTTATCGGCCCAAAAAATTTATGTTGTGGTAGCCTACCATTTTTATTCTTTTTCAAAATTTATTACAAACAATAAAACCAAAAAAAAAATCATCTAAAAAGAAGGCAACTGTTATGCTCCTACATGAGTGAAGAGGATTTTAAATGGTGCAGCTTCAATATAGCAGCCAATTTGTCAGGGTATAAAATGGAAGAAGAAAATGGCACACCTGACGCGTGGAGCCCATAATATGAAGTATGATTTGCAGTTGGCTGTGAAAATTGGACCAGTCTTTACCTGTGAAAATGGTGCCCTCTTTTACATCTAAGGTTTATGATGACCTTTTCAAATAGTTATTTTTTCATTGATTGAAGGACATATAGTTGGAGTATATTTATTTTGTTTAAATCTATGGCTAATTGATTATATATTATTCCCCTAAGAAAATTGATTATATATTACTGCATGAGAGCCAAAATGAGATTTGCTAATTTTAGTAAAAAATAAAATAGTTTTTATTTGATGTACCGTCAGTGTGTAATGTATGTCAGTAAAAAAATGATGCAAACTTGAATTACACAAGTGAAAACTTAATTAATAATTTTTGAAAATTTTATTAGTAATGATAATTATGTATGTCAAACATTATTAATGAAATTTTCAAAAATTAGCAATCAAATTTTCACTCGACGCAAATCAGTAAACCACATATTGCCACTGACAAACTTAATTTTTAATAAGGTCCCATTATTAATAAATATGTAAAGTTAATATTACATTTGCAAATAATTATTGATTGATAAGGAAATTTGCTCATGACAATAAGAAGTTTTTCTAGACAAGAAGAAAATGTGTGAACTTTTTGTGAAAAAACTGTGAAAATTATTTAAAATCATTAAATTATTCTCTAAAAATTAATTCTGTGAAAAATCTATCAAGCTTACATCTTACATGTTATCTTGTTGAAAATCTTAATTATGGCACATCAGATTGTACAAGGTGGCATATATTCTTCTGACTCGTGTGTGTACACAATTAATTGCAGCATGTTCTCAATAAAAAATGGTGACATAAATGGGAAAATAAATTGACACATGTGGATGCTCTGAGGCACGTGCCATATGATACGATGGACATGAGGTCCATTACCGTTTTACGTGCCAGTAAGGCCACGAATTTAAGTCCAGCCTGGTTACACAGCTGATCGTTGGGTGGGTCACTATTTCTTTTATTCTTCTCATTCCTAAGAGTATAAATTGTTAATATCAAAATAAAATATTTGTTTTTTATTTTTTAAATTGATGAGACCAAATTATTATTATTTTCAATTAAAACAAGACCTAAATTTTCTTTAATTAAATCAAGGTTGCAGCAAAAGAAGAATTAAATTATGAAAGACAATTTATTAAAAACCTTTCCAAAAATAAAAGCTTATGATATATAAACAGAAGAAATAAATCTTTTACATGTGATAAAATATATACTGATTTAATTAAATAATTCAAATTTGAAATTAATAAATTATTTTCTGTTTATTTTCTTAAACAATGAGATAAGCTTAGAAAGTTTATAAAATATCCAAATTATCAATTTTTGCCTTGTACTCGCATGCCTCTTCTGCTTGTTTAAGAAATTGTACTAGTATTGATATCGACCAACCAACATCACTTATTTTAACCATAAATTATCACGAAGTTCTGTTTGAACTTTTCAGAAAGATAATATAAAAAATTATTTTTTTTCATTGTATAGCTCACTCAACAGATTTTAAAAAAACCATAAATATATATGGGAAGATGGGGGTTTCTGTTGAAGCACATTCCATCTCCACTAGCTTTCTGAATTCACGATCTTAATGGAGTATGATACTGTATGCAATAATATCATGAATATAAAGTGAGATATGCTACAGGTAACTTGGTTCCTCTGTCCCCAAACAAAAAGACACACATTGTACCCTAAAGTTGGATCAAGCTTCTCAATGTTTGTAATCTTACGATTGACCTTTAATGGCAAACCACATTATCTACTATATTGCTTCCAAACAGAGAATGGATAACTTCATTACGTGAAAAGATATTGAATTTTTTTAAATGGTCAACCTCACCATCATAGTCCATAAGAACTGCAAATTTTAGCATTTTTTTCTTCTAATTTTTTAATCTACTGCATGAGTGGAATTTTTTTTTAAGTCTCATCAAATAATTTGTTATAAATAAATAATGATAATCATGAAGAAGGAAGTAAAAGGTGTAGAAAATAAAGTATAAGTAAAGAGAGAGCGACGAGACCGCGACTTGAAATGAAGTAGGAAAGTAGTCAACATCCACAGAAACTAACCCCACGTTAAAAGGCCTGCAAATATTCAAGTCAAAATATAAAGAAGACTAGCTCCATAAATAGATCACATGCTTCTTCTGTAGAATGGAGCTTCAGATCTCAGGCTCGCATTAAAACCTAAGCGACCAAGGAAAAGCAGAAAAGATCAATCAATATCGACGACCCATCTAATTAAAAAAATAAAAAGGTCCTTAAAATAGTACTTAAAAAAGGGGAATGAGAAGAAAACTGTAACCCTTGTGAAGTTGGTTTGGATTGATCAGTTATAAATTTTATTAATAATTTTAAAAAAATTATTAATAACATCGATTTAAATATGAAATTAAAAAATTAATATTATTAATATAATTTTTAAAAATTATTAATAAAATTTTCAGTTGATTTAAACTCAACCAAAAAATCATCCCTTATGTTAGGTATTTTTGTGGAAGAATTTTTTAGATGGCTTTAACTTTTTATAAACAAAAGATAGTTAAATATTTTATAAAAATCGATTTAAAATAAAAATCACTCGGCTATAATTTTATTAAAATAATAAATAATTTTTAATTTCACAATATAAAATCGACAAGCGATGCTACATTCGAAAAGTAAGTAGAGTACTGGTGACAAAATAAAATTCATGAAATTAATGATCGTAGATTCGGGATTTTACGTTTGTTAATAAGTTTTTATTTTATTTTTAGAATCTTCATTGACAATATCAATAAAAATTCATTAATAACATTAAAAAACCTTATTGGTAACAAAAAGAGATTAAAAGAAAGATATCTATGCCCACATGGATTCCCATTGATTCATACTTTGGATGTAAAACCTGCTGTCACAGACAAACGTTTCTTTACTTTTATCCCTACGCGTGTGAAAATGAAGGAATCAACCATGCCCTGTGAGCAGAGGGAAGGTGTCCTACCACTGCTGTAGGACGCAAGGCGACCCAAAGACTTGGCTACCTACAATAAGTAGCGACTAAATTGAGTTCAAGAATGGGAAACCGCGATGGTTAAAAACATTAAAGGTGATGGGGATTTAATCTTTAAATAAAAATTAAATTAGTGTGAACTGACTTAATAATTGGTAAAGTCATTTCGTCGAGCAAAAATTTTGCGATCCAACTCCTTCACATTGAAATTTGGTTTTAAATTTTAATGTTTTAAATTATATTTAAGCAATTACCTCCATCAACATCAAATATAATCAACAAGAAAATCTTTAATTAATTTTATCTTCATAAACAGATCATATGTTAACAACGACTGTGAAGAGATTTAAGCTAGTTTTAAAAGAAAAAAACACATCTGTAGGAGCAAATATATAAATATAAGAGGGACATAAATCATTAAATAAAATCTACCTTATTTCCCCTATTAAGTACATACCCAGATTCCTAGATAGAACTGGACCAGAGAATCAGCGATAAGTAAGAAGAAGCCGTCAAACTCAGGATAGATAGCGCCACTACTGATGATTAATTAACTGGAGGTAGGTAAAAAAAACACCCTTTAAACCAGCCATTAATCATCATCATTGTTCATGGCGCTATCCCTCCTGAGCTTAACAGATTCTCCCATACTGTTTATTTATACATGCAGATCGAGCAAGCAAAACAACCTTTGATCAAGAATCGTAATGATCAGCTAAGTATATCTCTGAGCTCACATGGTGTGAGAGGAAGTAGGGGAGTTGAGAGTATTTATAAGAGGAGACGTGGGCCATGAGTCCTCACTTCTATTGCAACATGAGATTAAATTTTATAAGAGAAATGCAACAAGTCGAGTGGTTTGTTTTGTTAGAGATGATTATCTAAACGATAAAACACTGGTATAGATATAATAAAATAAAATAAATTAAAAAAATTATGTTTTTAGTATGCGGCTGTTGATTTGTTATTATTAAAACTCGGTTTAGGTCATTTTTTTATTTAAATAAATTTTTTTATTAATACTTATTATTCGTTTGTTAAAATATCAAAATAAATATAAAAACTAAAATACATTAAAAATAAATATTTTTAACCTTTATCTATTATTTATAAAATCTGACGCTTACCATCTTCGGTTTTTGCGAGGGTTTAATAAAAAACCTATTTTTTTATTAACTCTTTCTTAGAATTAATTTTTTATTAGTTTAATTATACGCTGCCGACTACGTTCAAGAATTTTCTCACTTTTAAGGGGGAAGATAGGTTGGTGGTGGCCTAAAGATCATACATGTAGAAATTAATTAATCTTGATTTTCTCCGCTATTGCCAGCTTTGCCGGAGACAATCCCTAATTTCATTATTTTCGTGCTGAGTGAGGTTAAAATGAGGGGAGACTCACAATTTATTACTATGAACTCTCTGTCATATCTGTTAGATAGAAAAATCTACACTCATTAATTCTTACCGATATTATCATTGATTCTCATAATTTAGTTTTTTATTTGATCTGAATTTTAAAATTTTAATTTAATCAAATAAATTATCAAATTTATTAACGAAACTGAAGAATTTATTAGATTAAATTTAAACTCCAAATATTATTTAACCAAATTAAAATTCTGCTAATCAATTTAATCAAAATTGAAATTTTGATTTAGGCAATTAATTCTCATCTCCAATGGTTTAGTTGAAAAAGAAAGGGATGAAACCAACCAAATCTAATCATAACACAATTTTTTGATTAGACGGCAGAGAAAGATGGTGTAGAGCCCTCTCTGTAGCATTGCATCTTAAGATTTTGCGTTATGGGCTAATGGGATTTTTGGAGAATTGTCAAAAAGTGATTACTTATGTTTTAATTAAACTTTGGGTGGATTCGTCAACCACCATTACATATGGAGTATGTAAGTCCGTTGGCTGCCCTTCACTATCCCAACCACCATTATACCTTTGGGTTCCCTTATTCGTCAAAGTAATCATCATGAGTTTATTAATCTAAATTAGAGTCGGCAAGATAAATCTCTCAACTTTGCTCTAAGAATTAACTCACTATTATATGATTAATTACTGATTTTAATTACAATTAACTAAAGTTTAAGAGCTGGACAACTTTAGACTAGTGATGTATCTAAGACTTTGACATTTTGTTATTTTTGTACCAATTACCATAGCCATGCACAATGATTTTTAGTAGACATTTTATTATTATTATGTTTTACTGATTTTCTCTCCGGGAGCCAATCAAAATTCAAGAATAACCCATTATAATGATTATTAAGAGATTAAAACGATAAATTATTAATCAAATTTCGACATATCATATTTTGACAGTTAAAATATCAATAAAATATATTGGATTGTGCATATATTTTCCGGTTGATTTAAGTACCGTTTAGCATAGTATTGATTTTGCTTTATGATTAGCAAACGAGTTTTTGAAACAGTTAGTAATAAAATTAAAAATAAATTTTAAATTTAATAAAGAAACTTAAGTAACAAAACTTCATTTTTTTTTTAAAATGGACATAATTTTATAATCTCTATCAAATAATACCTTAAAGATAAAAGAGCAGTGATTAATAATGTTAAAATAATATAATCTTATTTAAGTTAATTTATTTTTTAATTTATATTTATTAAGAAATAAAATCTGAAACACATTAACAAAAAAATGGTTTATAAACACAACCATCTACAATATTAACGATGAAAATAAATTTATATTATTATTGAATTGAAAGTAATGAAGAGAAAAAGTTGCGTGGAAGAAAGGAAAATGTGTCATTTTGCGCTCATCTTTCTCCTGAGTCCTGACTCAGAGGTACTGCCTCGGCACTTGCACCTCCTTGCCTTTTAGACTCTAGCTAGACCTCTCCTTCTCTCTCTTTCTCTATGCTTTCTTCTTTTCTTTCAGTACACAGTACAGAGAAGGTTGCAGAAACACGGGTCCCCTACCACCACCCCAAAGCTCCACAGGCTCTCTAAATACACTGATCGAGGCATTATTATTATTATTTTTATGATTATTTTTTATTTAATTTTGGGACACTACATTAAAGGACATTGATGCCCCACTGACCCAACATCAGTCTGATACTAATATGATTTCCTTTTTCTTCAATGCTTCAATTTCTCTATCAAGAGAAACCAGTATCTGGGTATTTTGGTCATATTTGCTTCTTTTTATTCCTTTTCTTGGACTTCTTCTCTGTCCACTGCTCTGCCGAAAAGTTGAAATCCACCTTTGAACTATTTTGGGGTATAATAGATTCTGGGTCCCACTTATTTGCAGTAAAAAGCGTTTTAAAAATAATTTTTTTATTATTAAAGGGATATAGATTGGAACTCCTTTAAGCTATAGCTGTCATCAGTATTCCAAAAGAATCAATAAAATTATCATTCGAGAGTTTATGAAATTTTTTTTTTTTTTTTTCAAACAACTTTTAAGAATAGTTTATGAAAAAAAAGTTTATAAATACAAAATTGGAAACTAAAATATATATTTTTTTTAAAGTAAATTTATGTCATAATTTTTTAGCAAATTACACCTTAATGGCTACAAATTTATTGAGATAACATTAAAATGTAATTTTTTTTTAAAAAACTCATGATTTATTTTAAAATATTAATTTTTATCATCAAACAATTTCAAAATGAATTTATTTAGATAATTAAAATTTTAACTATATATTATTTTTTATGATGATTAAAGTTTAATATATTAATGTTATTTCAATAAACTTAAAGACATATTATAATTTATCTTAATTTATTTTTCTGTAAATCTGTATTATAAACATTAAATTATTTTTATTGATGGACCAAACGGTACTTAATTGAAACATCTAATTTTACTTTACTGGCAACTAGACTAAGTTTTTTAGAGAAAAAAATGTACTTAATGGTAGTTCCGTGGCAGTGTATCTTTTAAAAACATTAGGTAGTAGTACTGTAGTAGTACGTATAGCCAACCCAATTGGGAGCCCTTCTAGTACCAAACTAAGCCGGCAAGCCCCCAGCATATGAACGTGAGGGGGGTGTTTGTGTCACATCAATATTTTTCACGATCATGGCTACTGTATTGCCACGTGGGTGCCCGAGGCTTCACCCCAAACTTTGGCCCTCACACCTCCCTCTAGTCTTTTCTCCAGCTTACGTTATCCATACAACTAAGCACACATCATAGTCCCAAATTACTCATAAAAGTCCATTAATATCATAAACAAATTAAACCAAAGAGCTTTCCTTACAATAAAGCTTATGACCTTTTACACAACAAATCGTGCTAACTATTAACTAATTCAGGGTTTGTCCAATTTTATCATTTGATTGAAGATTTTTTTTTTCTATTTTTTTTAGTGTGATGTCGAAAATCTATTAATCAACTAAACAAAAAATATCGTTTGTCGACTTTTAAGTTAATATAAAATTTTGAAAACAAGAGAATTGTGAAATTTTGTGAGAGAATTTTTTATGTGTAATTTAACCCCTTTATATAAGCGTTATTTGATATCCACTTAAAATGAGATTAAAATCAACTTTTTTCATCACACTTTAAGCGAACACCAAAAACAAGTTCATTGTATTTAAAAATAAAACTCGATTAAAAAAATAATTAATACAAAATATCATAATAGGATTATGATTTTTTAGGTTGAATTGTCTTAGTTAGACTATGATTTTATTAGTGTTTTCATAAAAGGAAATGTTTTAATAAAATTAAGATTTTTAATGTGAAATTACTGTTTTACCCTTACATGATGCATTATATCATTGGTTGATTTTTTTCATACATTATTTAATAACATTGACGTGTAATTTTATTTTAATCAATATGAGATTTAAGATTAATAATATTAACTAAATAATAAGGAAAATATATGGTTAAAAGGTACCTTAAGGTACTTATTAAAATATACTAAAAAATAATTACGTAATTAATATAAAGTTTAACTTTAATATATATATATACTCTTATAATAAAATGAAATTTACATTTAAGTTTAAGTGTAATTTTAAATTAATTCGATATTTAATTAATAAATACCAACCGATGAGAAGCCGAAAAGTAGAGAATTAAGTGGAGAAGCTAATCCGAAGAGTGATCGAGAAAGATAGAGACTGATTGAGAGAGATAATGGGTGGGTAGGGCACTATAGAAAGAATGAAAGGTCAAAATGTGAGGAATATTGCGTGGGGATTTTTGGGTACATCAAAAATCAAATCGCGAATTTTCCGTATACAAAGAAAGTTATTACATAATCTCTTTTTTTATTATTATTCATTACAAGCGGTGGGGTCCATACCGACAATTTCCTCACATTTGCTCTCCAACTTGTTCGAATTCTACTAATTCACCTAACGCCAGAGCCGGATCAGGCGCCCTGGTCCCGCCTCATTTTGATGGTGGTAGGTTATTGTTCCGTGCGCCTCACCTCCATCAATTCTTATGTTGGCCTCACCATCGTGGCCTCTGATCGGGTAAATTCATTCATAAGTGTATTGATTTGATCATTTAGAATGGGGATCACATTTCATATAGATAATGTAATATAAAAATATTGATTTATATATGTGAAACTTAATGGTTTTAAAAGTAATTTGTTCAAATATTTATATTTATATATATATATATATTTAAACAAGTTAAAAAAATTGAGGAAACTTACATTGATCTTTTTGAATTTTTTTTAATAACCTTTTAATTCCTTCTTCATATTCTTTATCGAAAATTTCATTTTCTTTGACTTTTTTCAATTTGTTAAAATTTAATAAAAATAATGAAAATACGAAAATATTCTTTATTAAACTCAATTCTAACCCACTTTTGCTTTCTCCTTGACTCTAACCAATAAAATAAAAAGAAAAACTTCACTTACCATTGTTAAAAATAATTGAATTAATAATTATTTCAAAAATATAAGTTAATAATTTTTTTTTTACATCATAACATATCTTTTAAATGCAAAAAGATTGTTAGGTTTTGCATGTGAACCCTACAAGTTAAAAGTGTTGTGTTGATAAATGATTAAAGTCAATTTAAAATAAAAACCTTGAAAACAAAAATTGGCTTTAATATTCACTACTTTAATCACTTTATTAGACAACGCATGCGATTAATAAGCATTTCACAAAGGTGCAAAATGTGAGTAAAGTGTTCAACGAAAGGTTAATAAAAATGAGGTTTCTGATGCTTCAGAACCAACACTTAAGCTCTGGTGATAATTATTTAATACTTTGAAACCTAAGTTTGGGAATGAATAAGAAAAACTTTAAAATTATTATTCTCTGTTCCCTTATTTTTTTTCTTTACTTTTTTCATTTATCTTCTCTTTTTAAACTTTAAAATCTTATTTTTTTTTTTAAGAAAAGGATAAATTTTTATAAAAAAATCCATAAAATTTGACACTTGTTCATGAATAAGAACAACTGCACCAACGCCAGCACACGTGGAGCCGGTAGATGAAATTACCTATATAAAAATCAACATCCCACATAAAATAGTGGAATGGGAAAGATCTTGTGTTATGCATACGCTGCAATAAATATGACTTTGGCAGGGAAAAATACCCTATGATGATTTATATTATATTTCAGATCGATAATGCAATAAATAACATAATAGTTTAAATATAACGGTTAATTATACTTAAAGCAATTTGAGGTTGTAACTTTTGGTAGTGTACAACCTACTCTTGATTTTTGTATAGGTGCAAATTTCACTAACCAATTTAAGATTTTTAATTTAAGTTTTCTCTTGTTTGTTATATTTATTGGTATAATATGGGTTTTAGTTGATTAACTTAAGTTAAGATTTGTTGTGTTTAAATGGCGCTATGATTATTGCTAAGAACTTAGCTTATAAAATATTTTTTGGGGGGATAAAGGTAAAATTTTATTCATCTAAAAAATACAATAAACAGAAATTTGCTACATAAGGGGCCAAGAAGTCTATGTCCAATATATTTTTTTTCTTTTTTTAAAAGAATACCAAAAAATAAGAAAATTAAATAACAATAAAGCCCACTTTTGCCTTAGCCATCATATTGTTACCTTAACTAATTAAGAAAAATGCTGGTTGATGTAATATTCCTGTAATCTATGACTTCAGTTTTGTTCGCACAGAACTAACTGTCATAGATATTCACATAGAGGAGGCAACATTAGTAATGATAATGAAAAATCACGTTCGCACCGCAAGTGGGCACATTGGACGGGTAAGTCAATGGAAGCTTGTCACGAGGGTATGAAATGATTTTATTTTGTGGGTTGGATTGATGTTTCAAGTTATATCCAAAATTGGTAGGGGACGCAAAAGTCACACGTCTTCCCTTCAACAGACGACAATCCCATGTTTGGCAACAAAAGGCGTACATCCTAGTAGTATATATGTTCTAATTTATCTCGCTAGACTTGACAAGGTTGCAGCTTCTTTTGCGCCTACTTTTCCGCTTCCAGTTTTCTTCTTTTTTCTTCTTCTTTTCAACTTCAGGAGGTGTCATGTTGCCACTTTTCAGGGCTATAAGCCCCAGCTCCTACTGAATCAATCCAAAAGTTCCAACTAAGAAAATTATTGGACGTCTCTCTATAATATCTTTGTCAACACACATTCAAAAATGGCCATATGGGTATCTTTAATCCTTTAGATGTGAGTCTTTAGAGCTGGATTTTCGTCACCTTGATTTTGGAGGTGTTAGGGCTGCATCCCCTAAATGGGTTGGGCTTTTGTAGTGTATTGGTTATTTGTGAGTCGGCTATATAACTCAACCATGACTTTGTATTGGGTCAAAATTATCACGAGAGTTCTTCAAGAGAGGCCCAACCATTGCAACCCATGCAATTATTAGTCATAGCCCAGAACAATCAAGATGCCATGGTGGGCTCGTTGGCTAAGGTAGGGCTTGTTTAAGTATAGTCCATATCTCTTTATGCATATTTCACAAGTATTTGTTTTCTTTTTCATTTAAAGGATTTAGAGAGAGTTCCTTTAAGAAAATGATATTGCTTTTGTTATAGTATAAGAGATTGGGTTTAAAGTCTTTTTGCACTAAAATTAGAAACATAAAAGATGGAGAAGGACTAACTTTGATTGTGCAACCTCACGGGTCTCGTTGAAAAAAAATACTTTACTTTTTTATCATGGCAAACTGAAGTAGTGGTCTTGTAGACACAAAATTGGTTTGACACTTAGGAATGGGAAAAATATCCATTTCTGTTGAAGACTCAAACAGTCAGACTCTCCAATCCAATGAAATTGGGTATGGAAGAGATTTTATTCTCGAGAGAAAAAGACAACCAGAATTATAAAAAATATTTGATAGATTCTGACCCATTTAGGTTATGTTTGGAAATAGTTTTTTAAAACTTTTTTCAGTTTTTGAAAATTAAAAACAATTTTTAAAAACTTTTTATAAGTTTGGTAAATAGTTTTTAAAAACAATTTTTTAAAATTATTTTTTGAAAACTCCAAATTAGTGTTTTTTGACATAATTTTCGAAAAATAACAATAAAATCAGTGTTCACTTCTCTGTTTCATTTTTTCTCTATGATATATAAAAAATATTAAAATATTAAAAATAAAAAATATTAAATATTTATAATTATTTAGTAAATACGATAAATAAAATTAATATAGATTTTAAATTTAAACTCAAAACTAAAAATAATTATAATGTGTATCAAAACGGTTTTCAAAATAAGATTATCCAATCAACATTTTATTGTTTTTTGTTTTGAAAACAGTTTTCGAATTATAGTTATCCAAACATATTTTCTTCAGAAAACATCAGAAAACTGTTTTCAATTTTCATTTAAAAACTGAAAACAAAAACTGTTAGACAAACATTTCCTTAATCTCCAAACTCGATTTTTATCTACTTTGTTTATTAATATAATATATATTGTTATTTTTAAATAATTAAATAAAAACTAAAAACAAAAACTATTGGTCAAACATTCTCTTAATCTCCGAACTCGATTTTTATCTACTTTGTTTATTAATATAATATATATTGTTATTTTTAAATAATTGGTTTAACGAATAAATCTTATATTTTTTCACGAAAACAGAGACTGGGACAAAGACTTAGAAAATCAGTATTATAAATTACTGGGGCATTAATTAATAAAAAAATCATTATAGCATGCTTTCAATGCGTGTATTTATCACAATTAATTGGTGATAAACCAGCGATATTATCAAGGCAAGAAAATTTATATTGATACTGTGGTTGGACAATGCCAAAAGAATGAACAAACGATGTCGTGTACATGCTTGACATCTTGTGTCTATCTTTGCTTTGATCGTTTATGGAAAACAAAACCAACGTACCAAAAAGGTTAAAATGCTTACTGTATTAAAGAAACTCCAACCGGAAAAATTAAAGGAAAAAATAAACAAGATATTTCAAAACACTTGGTCGAGAACTTTTTTTCTCACTTTCGGCAATTCTTGTTTCTAAGCAAGAAAATATACCTTCTTCTTTTTTTCTTTCCTGTTTTTTCATGTTCATGTCCTGATGATATGCCCAAGCAATGGCTTCACTTTGCCTGAATTCACTATCTCTGCCACCATCTTCACATTCTCGAAAACTAGCAGAACCATTTTCTTCTTCTTCTTTGAGTAATAGCAGCACAGGAGGAGCCTTGAAGCCCATAGTAGTTAATGGAAGTCCACCCACTTTTGTCTCTGCTCCTGGTCGTCGTATTGTTGCAGGTAAGAAGCATTTCCTTATCATACAGTTCACAGTTTGTTCTTTTTCTTTTTGTTACTTTTGTTAGGCATACTGTATTTATTATCTGAAATTTTAACTTATGTCTTCTGGTTTTTCTTTTAAGGAATACTGTTAATTGGTGGTTCAGTGCATAGATTCGTTTCATTAATTAGAACTGAAATTTGAGGTCGAACATAAATCTTACATTTGCCTTAGTTGGATACAGGGGGTGTGCCACTGTCAGTCTGTCTTGTAACATTTTGCCTTGGTTAGTCTTAGAGTGTGTAACTTATGGATGGTTACTCATATTTATGTTTATCATCAAAGATTTTGCTCATTTTGTCACTGAATTGTATACTCAAAGATGGGGATTGAAATGTATGTATGTTAGGGTTCACTTGAGCAAATTGAAATTGAATTTTGAAGGCGGTAGAATAAGTATTGGCGAAATATATCTGTAGTGATTGATGAACACTATCATTAGCAGCTTCTTGTCTTGGTTTCTTATAATGTCAATTGACAATTGATTATATTATTTTCCATTTTTTTCTAAATCTTCTTGTATGATTTGTAAGTATAGTTGGGGATCTGCATGGAGACCTTGATCAAGCAAGATCTGCATTTGAGATGGCTGGCGTGTTGAGTTCTGATGGTCGAGACTTATGGACTGGTGGAGAAACAGTATGATTTCTACTCACATGAGGCAGACAAATTAGTAGTATGTACTTTAGTTGCAGAAATCTTTTAAAATAAGGTTGTACTGTTGCTTGAGAGTCGCAATGCTGCTTTTCATACTTAAAAAGAGCAGTATGAGATTTACTAATTCTATTATGACAGACTTGTGATTATCCACATAGCTACTCGAACTAGATCTAGACAGATTAAAGTTCTCAAGAAGTTGTATCTTTAAATTTCAGCATAAATTTCTAATGTAGTTTATATGCTGATAGAGCCAGTGCAACACAATTAAACAACATAAATCCTCATAGATATAACAAATAAGATGATAAGTGCTTGGTTGCTTAACTTCTTAATTGGAGCAACAAAAGTAGTATAATTGTTGCCCCATAGAGGCTTATTGGATTGAAGCCTAGTCATATTGTATGAGGACGAGTTTATTGTGGTTCTTCATAACAACAATCTAGAGGGTAGTATTTGACATGCAGTTTGACTCATATATTGTATGTGCAGGTAGCTTCTTTTGTTTTTCTCATAACAAAATTGGAATAAAATTGCTCTTTTCCTTGTTATTATAGCAGAGGAAAGTTTTTTTATTTATCAAAATATTTCTGTTAATAATTTTTAAACGTTGGCTATCTTATAATTATGCAGTCTAGACAGAGATATAGGCATATAGCGAAATGTTGTATCATCGTAGCTGAAATATTCCAATTAATGATAAGCTTTCTATTTGATACATAGGTATTGATTCAACTTGGAGATATACTTGATCGAGGTGAAGATGAAATAGCTATCTTGTCCTTATTGCGGTCATTGGATATACAGGCAAAAGCTAAAGGTGGAGCAGTTTTTCAGGTTTGTGATACTAAAAATAAAAACAGCTCTGATCACTGCTGCAGACTATTTCAGATTGTCAAGTCACTAAATTTTCATATTTTATTTGCATTCGAAGAAATGTGTAATTCTTTGCATATGGAATGTGTTAGAGATCACATAAGATAACTATAAGTTCTGCCTTACACTGCGTAAATGATCCCCTTGGCAAGTTTTCCCTGTCTTTTTTTCATTTATTAATTTAACGGGATCATTCTGAAACTTCAATTTTCCTTTTGGGTGGATTTTTCACTAAAGTTGTATCTTGATCATCTACTATTTCAATATAGGTCAATGGGAATCATGAGACAATGAATGTGGAAGGGGATTTCAGATATGTAGAACCTGGGGCATTTGATGAGTGCATTGACTTCCTGGAATACTTGGATGACTATGAACATGACTGGGAAAAAGCTTTTGTTGGTTGGATTGGTGTGTCTGAAAAATGGAAAGAGGATAGGAAAATGTCTAGAAATTATTGGGGCCCATGGAATCTAGTAACGGTACTAATTCTCTGTCCTTTCGATTTAATAAATTTGTATTTTTTTATTGTTCTTCACACAAATGCAAGAAAGGATTAAAAGTCTTCAAGCTTCTACTTATATAGTCTAATTTGTAAACTATATAGGCAGTGAATCTCTTACTATAATCACAAGGCTTCTTGTGTAGGTTTTCTTCATGTAACCTCTGATTAAGACTGGTGAAACTAAACAATTTTGAACAAAGCATGTTTCTTTTACATCTGAAAAATATTCTTGTGCTTTATTACTTGTTAGTGATTCATATGCTATCAAAATATTAGGACAGAGGCAAAAGGGTGTGATTGCTAGGTCAATCCTACTTAGAACAGGTGGTCCACTGGCATGCGAGTTGGCACGACATGCTGTTGTTCTCAGGGTTAATGACTGGGTCTTCTGTCACGGTGGCCTTCTTCCTCACCATGGTAAATTTGATGCTATTGTTTTGGATAAATTAGTTTTCCCATCTCCCTATTGCTTGTTTAGACATGAAAAGAAGCTTCGTCTTATCATCTTTCAAATGCCTGATAGGAGTGTTGGTACTTCCACAGTTGTGTATGGCATAGAGAGGATGAACAAGGATGTTTCTCACTGGATGCAAGGTCTCAGTGGCAGTGATAGTAGTTTTGGCATCCCTTTCATAGCCACCAGGGGCTATGACAGCGTTGTTTGGAACCGTTTATACTCTAGAGATACTTCAGATCTGGAGGACTACCAAATTAACCAGGCAAGTATTTTCTAGCAACATGGATTTTTTATTATTCACAAAATCTGCCACTTCAAAACTTTGGTGAAATAACTTGTACCCAAAACATGTATGAACCTTTGTAACCTGAGAAGAATCCTCGTTTCTTATATAATGGGGGATTAGTAGTCATCTTGTTCCGTGTTACAAATCGCCAACTTGAAACTCAAACTACTTCCAACTTAGATTTTCTGCCAGTGTAATGGAACAATGGTTCTTTCCATAAATTTCTGTTTATCACTTGATCAATTTATCCGATAAGTCAATCTGAGTTTTAGAAAAATGGGTGTATTTAACTGACTTAAGTGTGGAAATGTTCATCAGATACATACCATTCTTCAGCAGACACTTCAAGCAGTAGGTGCGAAGGCAATGGTGGTGGGACATACTCCTCAAATGGAAGGGGTAAATTGGTATGTCTAACATACTTTCTAAAACAATAAGGATCCCATCGTGGTGGGACTATATTCATACATTAGATTTAGTTATTTATTAAATTTTGGGTATCGCCTTGCAGTAAATACAATTGTAACATATGGCGCATTGATGTGGGAATGTCCAGTGGGGTTCTCAATTCGAGGCCGGAGGTAAAGAAAACTAATAGTGGCATGTTTTACTGTGTTGAGTATGTTGGTTGTACTTAATAATCGTTGTAGATCACCTTTCTGGCATCTTAACGGCAATGAAGCACTTAAGTTTACCTTTTTATTGCAAATTTGTTGGTGGGATCACTTGCATAATGAATCTAAACTTATCTGAACCCTGCGGATGAAGTTGCTGTTGTTCCCATTCATGTGCACAGGAATTGGATAGTTTGATGACTGCATTTAAATTGCTTGAAAATCTGTCTCTGCTATCTAATACACATCCATATATTCCTGTCAAGTGCTTCTGTTAAGAATAGCAGTGAGGTAAAGTGATTTACACTTTTGACTTCTGTTCACTAGGTTTTGGAAATAAGAGACAATAAAGCAAGAGTGATAAGGGGCAAAACAGACGAATTTAGTGAACTTCAAGTTCTGGATTATACATAGAAACAATCATTTGAATTGATAAGGTATGACAGCTGCGCTATTGCTTTTTTTTTTTTTTTTTTTTTATCATTTGAATTGATACATATTTTTAGAAAATGTCAACTTTAAGCTTATCTCATTCCTTAAACTTTTGCTTATGTGGTCTTCGGTACACGCTGTATGTAATTTCCCAATTCTCATGAAAGGATCCAAATTTGTTAAAAATGGGTTGATAATTTGCCCAAACTGTGCACTTGATTTTCTGTTTTCATACTCTTTGTAACCTTACTTCCTGCAATGAGGAGTAAATTGAGTAATTGGCAATTCAGCTGAGGTAATGTAGGGAACTGAATAAAATGGTAATTAGGCTTTAACTATTGCATTTGTGTTTTCACTTTTCAGTGTTTACAGGATATACAGGTGGCACCTCGCACCTCTCAATTAGAAGCTGATTTATTACATTTTGAATTGTCCCTCCACGCCTTGCGTGAGAAAGGTCTTCAACAATGACAAAAAATGCAGGGCAACTTTTGGCAATCTAAAAGATGAGGGAAGAGGCAAATATTATCTTGTCCAGGAGCTGAAGTTGAATTTGGATTGCGTTTTACTGAAACATTGAATTCAGTGTGTTGTGAAATAGAAATGCTTATTGGATTTTGATGAGACGAACATGTAAATGTTGTAACTTTTTACCCCTTTATTATTAACCAGATAGCATATGTAACATCACAAGTGGGAAATTTAGTTTGTTTTATCTTATGTGTTGAGATTCTCTCTCATAACTGAGGGATTAATGTCTAGGCCAATGATGCCATATCACCAATCCCTCGACTTCTCTAAGAAGTCCATCATGATTGTTTCTTATAACCGATATTCATGTTATCAGTTTTAACAATTATCAGTAAAGTTTTTATTCGGTATAAAAATGTTATTTAGCATTGGATGCCTATAAAATATTCTCTTATTTCTACGGCTATCATTAACGGAGAGTCTTGATCTTATGCACCAAGTTGAGATCATGAAATTTTTTTTTGTTTAGATTTGGGTCCTATAGTTGTTCTCAACAAGAGGTACTCTTCTGTTTCCATCATTAAATAGAGATTGAGGTTAGAGAAATTTTCTTTTTTTGTTAGATATAAAGTATTTTTATTCAAAGAAATTTCATAGATAAAGTCTATGTAAGAATTTCTCGACATTCTGTTCTATTTATAAACAATAATAGCACTTAATTTTTTTTGTATATCATTAAGCTCTAATACTTTCAGAATTAATGCCCAAATTGCACTCATAAAATTGGTTAGATTTGGCAAATTAACCATTCTTGCACGAATTCATCTATTATGATCTTTCATTGCGCAACTACCATGGAAAGAATGAGATTAAAAAAAATAAGGTAAAAAAATAAATTTCTCATCGAGATTTTACGATTGGTCAGTTTGATATTAAGTTTTGAGAGAATATCAATTTGCTCTTAAGTTTTATTTTTCAAGTTAATTGGGTCTTCCATCCAATTAGACATTCAAGAGAAACCTGAAAAGTAATACATACTCTTGTTTTTCAGGTCAATTTGCCTCTGAGTTTTATTTTTCAATTCAATTTGTATTTGTTTGGGAGGTCTGACATGCCTTTTACGTGACTCTTGACAGTCTAATTAGACGGAATACTCAATTTACCTGAAAAATAAAATTCAAATACAAATTGACACTCTCAAAACTTAAGATCAAATTCACTCGATCATAAAATCTCGAGAATAAATTTGTATTTTTTCCAAACCATAAGGAAAGCAAAACATAAGATACCCTCGTTTCAAAGGAAAAAAACCCCAAAACATAGATAATTCAATTTAGAGGCTTCATTTATAATTTATTTTATCAAAAATAAAAATAAAACTAAAACTACAATAACTCTTGGAATTGTGAGTTATAATCACATTCCCAAACAAAACCCAAACTGGCAGTTGAACTGTGTCCTTAGTTTCAACTTTTTCATGCCAAATTCCAAACGTCCACCACCTTCCACTCTGCACATAAATTCTCCTATATATGGTAAGCGGTAATATAAATCCACCACATGCACTCCCTTCTTCACCGTCCTCTTATCCTACGCACCCTTCCTCCTCACATTCTCTCTCCACCGCAATGGCCTCCTCTTTGTCTCTCCCTCCCATTTCTCTCAACAAGCTGAGCTTCAACGGGAATGGAATTCAAAGATTTGCCCTCAAAAGCCTTGGTCGATCTACGGTTTTCATGATTGTATCTGTTGGATCTCAAGCTATTGTAAGTGATGCCTTGTTTGATGATTACAAGCCTAACTATGCCTTTCTCTTTCCCGGTCAGGCAACTCATCGATCCCTCATTCGCTAGCATATAGATACACGTGCTATTTATAGATATGTCTGGGAATTGAAGTTATCGAAAGAGTGAATTGATTACATGATTGTGAGAAATGTGGATTTATGAAGGAAAAATTTCTGTTTTGGCGAGGATTTAAAGCTCAATTTGATATGACCTGCTACTAATTGTTTAAATTATGGGCATTTTTAGTACTTATTTCCTTTGATTTATATGTACTGGTGGCTGCATCAGGTGAATGATAAGGAAATTTTGTGATATATTGCCAATGTAAGACAACGAATGAATTAACTCTGCTTATATTGCAAATGTAAAATAGAATTAATAGGAGGAAAGGTACTGCCAAGCGCCAACTGCTGGGAATTTTATAGTTTTGCTTTGCGTTCTCTAGCTTCATGTATGCATTTTCTTGGGTGAAGCCAATTAAGAATTTTTTTTTTGTACTTTGTGCTGTTGCGGTAAATTACTGGAGAAATCTGTGTTATGTTATTAATGTGGAACTCTAGGATTGAGTCCTGCTCTCCTACTAGCTTCACCGAGTCTTGTTGCTAAGTTCTGCAGTTAAGTAACAAGAAAAACAGATGACTTATTACCTATGTAAACCAGTGTCTTGATTTTATTTTACCAGTATTCAATCTCTTCTGGTTGTCGCATATTACATCATTTGATGCTAGTGGTTAGCAATCCTTGATCATTGCTGCATTCTCTTTATAAATTTCAATGTCTCAGGGTGCACAAGCAGTTGGGATGGGAAAGGAAGCTCAAAAGAGAAGCTAGATTCGACTATTATAAGCCAGGTGGCATTGCTACTTTCATCTTATTTTTTAATTGTTTTAGAAAAAGCTTCTGCATTGTTTACAATATAAAGTACAAGACAAATGTTGAACATATCGATTCTTGTGAAAAGAAAAGAAAGACATGTTTCTCTTTTTAATTACTTAGTCCTTCATGATTGATCTTCTGAAGTAGCTATTAGCTTGACCAGTTGGCCTCCAGGCAGACAGAAATTTGTAGTCAGTCCTTCTGTTTCTTGTTTTCTGCGCCTTGTAGTTGGTTTGTATGAAGCATTTCTTTCCACTTTTTGGTGGGCTGAGAGCCTGAAACATAAATGCAATTTTTTTGGTTGATATTTAATGTTTAATCTTGTTGTTCTGCAATTAACATTCGTGGTTGGTGGTCATAAGCGAGCATCTGATTCTTTGCAGCCTGCTATTTATGTCACGAGCCTAGCCTCTGTTGAGTTGCTTCGTGTTCGTGATGGAGGCCAGCAGATAATTGATTCTGTTGATGTCACGTGTGGTCTCAGCTTGGGGGAGTATACTGCTCTAGCATTTGCTGGAGCCTTCAGGTGAATCATCTATTTCTATGAAATAATTTTATTGCTTCATCTCTTGCTTTTTCAAACTAAGCAACATGGCACTGATGAGCATGCACAAATTAGTTTATGAGCTCCTAACTGTGGAGCCTTCAGGTGAATCATCTATTTCTATGAAATAATTTTATTGCTTCATCTCTTGCTTTTTCAAACTAAGCAACATGGCACTGATGAGCATGCACAAATTAGTTTATGAGCTCCTAACTGTATTCCTTTGGCCCTTCTTGTGGTTATCCCCATTGTCCCAATACTGATTTAGTGAGCCAAGCATGGAGTATCGTTTCCATGTTCATCTTGTGCATCATACTCTTTTGAAATGAATGAAAGATTAATATAGAGCTGCCAGACGAGATATGACCAAATGGTACCTGTAATTTTTGTTAGTTATATTCTTGTACTAATACTCCTGTTTTTTGGGTTTGATTCAATTTTTTAGCTCCGAGGATGGGCTCAGGCTAGTCAAACTAAGGGGAGAGGCCATGCAGGTAATCGCCATTAGCTGGCTACCTAGCAGATGTCTTAATTTCTTGTGCTCACCTTTGATGCGTTCTTAATTCCTTTTAGTGATTATATTTCTATGGAATGACTCCAGGAAGCTGCTGATGCTGCTAAGAGTGCCATGGTCAGTGTCATAGGACTAGATTCAGACAAGGTTCAGCAGTTGTGTGATGCAGCCAATCAAGAAGTTGAAGAAACTTCAAGCTAATAAAGTTCAGATTGCAAATTACTTGTGTCTGTAAGATTTTTAAATCTGTTGTCAAGTTGTGTGACCCTAGCCGCTGGGTGTTCTTAATGTTAACTAGTCTTGATATATTGAACTAACATGGAATGCATTCTACTTTGCTAGGGGAATTATGCAGTTTCTGGGGGTGTCAAGGGAGTTGAAGCCGTAGAAGCTAAAGCAAAGGCATTCAAGGCTCGCATGACGGTAACAACACATTATCCCCTTTCCACAGGTGCGTCTTGCTGTTGCTGGCACTTTCCACACTAGTTTCATGGAACCAGCTGTCTCAAGATTGGAAGCTGCATTGGCAGCAACACAGATTAGAACTCCAAGAATACCAGTAATCTCAAATGTTGATGCACAGCCTCATGCAGATACTGACACGATTAAGGAGATATTGGCACGCCAGGTAAAGTCACTAAGAATTTGTTTCTCGCCATTGTGAGCCAAAACAGTAATTAAACACAATGAGTGAAATCACAGGTAACTTCTCCTGTTCAATGGGAAACAACAGTGAAGACCCTCCTAACCAAAGGACTGAAGAAAAGTTATGAATTGGGACCTGTATAGTGCTTAAATTAAGTGATGGCTGGAGACTTTGTTCAAGTCGTTCTAGTCTAAAATGTTGAGCATCTCATCCTTAAGAGTTTATTTTGAATCATGTATCAGGTTATAGCTGGCATTGTGAAGAGAATGGACAGAAGCGCTGACATTGAAAACATTGGTGCTTGAGGGGGTCGCTGAAGATTTTACCTCAATGGTTTTTGATTACTGTCCGACCGTATATTTGGCATCATGGTTCACATGTGAGTTTCTTGTCCAAGCCAAGCGAAGAAAAGGCAGTTTGAAGATTTCAGCTAGATTGTGAACTTCGATTTCGTATCAAGATTAGTTTAATGGAGTTTATATTTGGAGCAGCAATTGAGTGTACTGAATAATAGTGGACTTTATGCAGTGCGGGTAAGTATAGATTTGGTACAGGTGGTTGACATTGATTTACTTATAATTTGTTCAAAGAGGTTTCACTAATCAAACACAGAGTACCTTTCTGAGATTTTCAGTTTTTGTAAAACAAATTTTGATTTCTTTGGATGCTTGATTAGTGCTAAGTTTTCATAATTTTAACACACTTATCTTGATGCCAAATGAAGCTCGACCTCACACAAATTTTCCCAATGCAAATGAACTAAAAACAAAGCTTCTCATTGCAACTCATGCATTGATTCATTAGCTTTTTAACAGTACTCGCAGCCAAAAACCTTACAACAAGCAAAACAACGACTGGAACATATACTCTTGAAGCAAACTGTTATTCAATGAGGAAAAACATTCTCTAGTTTTGGGCAGCACTAGAGGAGCCTGAACGAAGGGCTGAAGGTTGCCTCAATCTCCTGACCTGATCGATCCAGCGATCTTCGGGAACCTCAGTGGCCCAAGCAGGAGCGAATCCAGCAAAAGATACCCCACGCATTGCATCCATAACCATCGCCGCATTCTCCCGCGTCAACGGCGCATTCCTTCTCGTCTCGTCCTCCCTAAACGCCCGCGATATCGCCGAATCAGACGCCTCTCTCACCACCCCTTCTTCCTCGTCCTCTTCGTCTTCGCTGCTGCTCTTCTGCTCTACGTCGTCGTCTATGCGAAGCGACGAGATCCCGTTCCCTGCTTCGCGATGCGTACAGTAGCCGTTTGAGAGGCTGTGAACATCAGAGGCGTGAAATCCCTGATGGTCTTCATCTGAGTTTACTTGATGATCATGATTTTCTTCCTCGTCATCGTCATCTACGGCGGAGATTGGCTGGTAATATTCCGGTGCATCATCAACGGGATTCGTGTCGGAATCGCTTCCTCCACCGTTCTCTGGAACTGCAACGCACATCGTGGTATAAAATTAACTAATTGATAAGTGGGATTTTTACTTTTAAATTTCGTTAAATAAAACAAAAATTTATATAAAAAAAAAAATTGGGGAAAAATGAATTACTGGTTACCTTCCATTAAATCGCCGTCAGAGACGGACACCGAGGTCATCGTAATTTGTTCGGGATATCCGGATTCCAGAGGCTAACGGGTCCTTTTAACATGGTGCACATATGGCGCCGTATTAAAAAAACAGGAACCTGAAAAATTAATGCACCAGCCGGGAATCGAACCCGGGTCTGTACCGTGGCAGGGTACTATTCTACCACTAGACCACTGGTGCTATGTGTTAACGTAGGTGAAATAAATTTAATTTATCCTAGATATGTGTGAGCTGACGTGGAAACAATGCTCAACTTAAACCAACCATTTTAGCTGAAGCAAACTGCATCCTCGGGAGAGAGAGAAGAGAGAGGGTAGCGGGAAATGGCAATTCCCATTTTGAGGATTTTTATTCCTCAGAGACACCCAACTTTTGGTGCCTTTTTGTATCCAAACGGGAATTCAATTTCAAGGAAAAGCAGAACAATTTGTTGTGCTTCATCAGAACTCAACCCACTTCGGTATGCAACTTGTTTACCTATTCTCCTTTCATTCAAAAGGTTCCGTCGAATTCTATTTCGCTTTAGTAATGCAAATATTTCTCTTTTACTTTTTTTTTTTTTTTTTTTGTTTTTTTTGTTTTAGCTAAGTTGTAATGGAAACATATCTCAGTGCTTTTTCATGTATTTTTACAACTTAAACTTTGAAACACATCTTGGGTTTCTTTGTACCCAAAATTGTTATTGGTGATTTATTGGGTGCTTGTGAGTTGTAACATACATAAGCTTTGGATTCATTTGTTATCTCTATTTTCTAGTGCTGTATAACATATCATTGATGTCTAAGTTTCAAGAGTGAAAAATTATAATCCTCACTAGTGTTTGAACGTTTTTGTACAACGAGCATTACTGCTATTTGTGAGTCAGGTGAATATATATATGAGTTACATATGTTCGATTACTTTTCGAGCGAATGCCCATAATCATAATCACTTCGTATTGACTATGTACTCTGTGGGCTATCTTTTGATTTTTCACTTTGCCTTGGATTCTTGTAAACAATGGAACTTTGTGAGAGGTTTTATCTAATTCCCTGCAATTATAGGTCACAAGTGTCCTTTTCTGTTGGAACTTACCTCATTCCACATCCAAATAAGGTAATGCAAATTGTTTCACTCCTTCAATTACAAGTTTGCAACAATACATCTATCTCCTTTTTCTTTGGATATGAAAGTTAGTAAATTAAGTGTTCTGTTCCTTTTATACAGGTTGAGAGAGGTGGGGAAGATGCTTTCCTTGTGAGTGGCTACATGGGGGGAGTTATTGCCGTTGCTGATGGTGTCTCTGGGTATGTAGCCTTTATTAAGAAGATCATTCTCTTTTTTTTATTAAGAATTTTGAAGTTTTGAAAGTCCATTTTAGCATTTTCTATCTCAAATGGAATTTATATGCTTTCCAGTTGGGCTGAACAGAATGTTGATCCTTCGTTATTCCCTAAGGAATTGATGGCCAGTGCTTCATGTCTTGTGGGGGATGAGGAGGTAGTGTCATAATATGACCTGAGAAAAAAATATTCAATGAAGTTTGTTATGGTTGACTTTACTTCAGAAAATTTTACAAATTAAGAGAGTGGGAATTGTAAATGTTCTCTTAAATGAATGTCTGCAGCCATACTTTATATTTCTGTGGCTTGGCTGTTTTCATGCTTTGTTGTTAAGCTAACACATGGAGGCATCCTTCATATTTACCAGGTTAATTATGATCCTCAGATTCTCATAAGAAAAGCACATGCTGCTACTTCCGCAATAGGTTCAGCTACAGTGTAAGTTCACAATTTGTTGATGATGTCCTAGTTCTAAAGAGCATATACACGCCGTGCCATTTTTGTATTTTTACTTTACGGAACCACTTTTAACCTTGAGAACTACTTGGTCAAGTAGTATTGTTGGCATGCTGGAGAGGAATGGGATTTTGAAGATTGCCAATGTTGGTGATTGTGGAATAAGGATTATCCGTGAAGGTATTGCTGACTGCTCACCATTTCTTTTAATTATAAGCTTTCTGTGGCTCTCCTTTGAGTTTTCATGTTGTTTTTTCTAAGGGTGTGTTTTGTAAGAGAAAAAAGTAAGAGGAAAGAAAAGTGAGGATAGAAAACTAGAAGGATATAAAAGTACGAAGATTAACTTTTTCTTTCATATGTTTAATAGAGAGGATGGAAAACTAGGAGAAAATAAAATAGTTTTCTTACTCTTGTTTAGTAGAGTGGAAAAGTAAGATGAAAGAAAATGTAAATAGTATTATTTTTACCATAATATCCCTCATAATGCTAATGGATATTAACGTGAGAGATTGAATGGAGATTAATTGGTAAATTGATAATCTCATATCTCTTCTCTCTCAAAATCCACTTTCCAATCCTCAATTTTTTAGGATTAAGATTTGTACATGCAAGAGGAAAACATCAATCCTCTTAGTTTTCTTTCTTCTCACTTTTCTCTCCTAGTACAGGTCGCCTAGTCTTTTCGACATCTCCACAAGAACATTACTTTGACTGCCCCTACCAATTGAGCTCGGAGATGGTTGGACAAACGTATCTTGACGCCGTGGTATGATGCATTGTATATCTAGTATCATAAATATTTATGATTGAGTAACGTAATTATCAATCATATCATCTGCTATTGCTTGGAACTGAAACAAAAATCATGTGCTCTTTGGCGAAAGCCAAAACTTTGTATTAAGAATTTGAGAAGGTTGATCTTAAATGTTGAATTGCAGTTTCAGAATGTAATAGAACTCATTATTATATGCTTACCCCACTCTAAAAACAGGTTAGCAGTGTGGAATTGATTGAGGGAGACACCGTGGTTATGGGCTCAGATGGGCTTTTTGATAATGTTTTTGATCATGAAATTGTTTCAACCATGGCCAGGCACAGTGATGTTGCTGAGGCCGGTATGTATTACTTTGTGCAGTTAATCTCTCAGGAGGATTTGCATTTCAACCTCATAAGTTTCTAACTTGGATTTTATTTTAATGCTAGCAAAGGCATTGGCTAACCTGGCAAGCAACCATTCAATGGATTCAAATTTTGACTCCCCCTATTCATTGGAAGCAAGATCCAAGGTAAAATCATCTGCAAAAAATAACCAATAGCTAGCTACTAGATTCGTCATTGCAGTGACTAATTGTAATTGTTGTCTTAATTGTAATTCCTTTACAGGGTTATGATGTTCCTATGTGGAAGAAGATTCTTGGGATAAAGCTGACAGGTATCCCTTATCTTATTTCTATGTCAACAATAATTCCTTTGATGCCACTTGTGACATCTGTTTTTGGTCAAGCAGGTGGAAAACTTGATGATATCACTGTGATCGTCGGTCAAGTTTTAAGCTCATAAAGCATTGGAAACTTGGCATGAGTATCAGAGAATGTAGAGTGTATTAAACACAAAAATTCTTTCTTCTTTCTTCTTGAGAAGTTAAGAAATGTTCTAGCGATTACACGTAAGATACTGCCACAAAATCCATGGAAGCCTTGTTTCCCATTAACCACTTTTACCTCTACGGCTATGCATCTTTGCCTTGTACTTAATGGTTTAAAAAGCAAAAAAATTGAACATGGCTGATGGGTAAAATGACTGCAATGGAATATCAGATGCATCCCATATATATATTTATTATTATAGTAGCTTTCGAGTGTGCACATAATTCAAATATCATTTTCTTTAGTCCTGCTCAGAATCCAACTTTCTAACATGACATACACCATCCTTTACAGATTGTTCAGGTATGGTAAAACCATTCCTGTGAATGGATTTATATTATCTGTAATTAGTGATATTCATGATAAAATGAACACTCTCATCACCAATTATAGAGAATCCAAATTCCCATGAATAATGAGGATGGATTGCACACCACCCTCAAAAGGAGCCCGAATCTGGAACTAGTACTTCACCCCCTTCTTCTTTTTTCTTTATTTTTATTTTTATCATGGATGGGTGTAACTTGTAGTAAGGCACATTCTTAGTAGCAATGGCAGAGCAAAACTTTATCAAGTCCTAACAAGAAAGCAGGAGTACCAACCAAAGACATGGTGATAAACAGAACCAAAGGATGACATTGACAACCATGATGACAAAAAGAATCGTTATCGTCCTACAATGTCATCCCCAGCATCGCCAATAGCAAAACAAATTCGAAAAGCTTTCTCAACTACAAATCTAGCTTAGCTATATTTGTACTAAATAAATAATGGCACCGAGTCCTTTATCTATAAAGGAAACAAACTCTAAGTCCCCTATAATTCAAAGAACAAATCAAAACTTTCTTTCGCAATGCACCCGGCATCACCACGAAATCCAAAATTAAAAATGATTGAACAAAGAATGACTGGATGGGGTTTTCATGACACGGGGAACCTAACTAGGAAAATAAATAAAACACTACTTTAAGATTTATTGAAACTGAACAGTGTACAATACAAATAGAATTCTAATCTGATCAATCAATTTGACTAGTAACATTTTTTCTACTAACTCATCCATTCGTGTGAAGCAAATTTCTCATTGTTACTTGTACAGAGGTATTCTTGATGCGACCCGGGGAAAATAAAACTCCTTTTTCTTCATGGTTCTTCAGGTGACAGTGCCACTGTCACTACTGCCATTTAGTTCTTGGAAGAAGGTTTTAGAGGCTTCATATGTGGACCAGCAGATCGCTGCAGCAGGAGCATGGAAAAGCATTCTAGGAATCCATCCCCTTATGAGCCCTCTGTACCCATCCTTTTGCACGATCGTATGAATCACGTCACTAATCGAACCACTTTTGAATCTATCGCATCCACAAACACCCTGCACAACCGATATACTCAATACTAAAATAATCAGACAACAATCAAGGCTTGTCTAGTAAATCACAGTGCATAATTCGAATTATCCTATGCCTACAAAATACTGTATAACATTGAGAAACATTAACCAAATTGTATAAGCACTCACAGGCACAACAGCCACTAAGTTATCTTCGGATACATACTCTAGTTGACTAAACATCATGGCATCACCAAACACAAAGGAAAATAAATAGTAAACATGACAGCAGGGGAGTGCTGCACATTCTATTCTTAAGATTGATGACAGTGTCCATGAGTCAGAGAAACTCCAAGGGTATGCGTTATAGCTAGTAACTAGTGTTTAGTCATAAGACTTCTGCTTTGATAAAATATCTTTCCCTTCACCTCTTTGACTCTCTGTTATATGCCAGAGCAGTGAATTCAGGCAGATTTAATTCAATGCTTCACCAAGTACTGGGGACAGTACTATCGTTTTTCATGGTTAAATTTTTTATTGTAACGACTACTGCATAACATATACTTTCCCAAACACCTCTTTTACTCTCTGTTATATGCCAAATCAGTGAATTCGGGTAGATTTAAGCTTTGCTGTCCTCAGCACTCAATTTGTTTTTATTCAATGCTTCACCAAGTACTGGGGACAGTACTATCGCTTTTCATGGTTAATTTTTATTTTTGTAAAGACTACTGCATAGCATATATAAATCGAACTGACAAAAAAATGCCGAACAAGGCCACTATTTTTGGCCAAGGATTGCAAAAAGTCATCAGTGTAAACATCCTGTGAGGACAATGATCCTTTTTTTTGTTCTCTTAAATAGAGTTTTATTCATTTTGGGATTGGAGAAAGGGGCAGGGGTGTGATGCTTCTGAGGACCAAAATTTACAGGGTTGATAGTAATTAAGATTGGATGTGGTCAGTACAAAATGATGTGACCAACATGTTGCATAGAAAGTCGAAAGAGTATGAATGTCAATCTGAACCTATTCTCCAAAGAGAAAAAAAAGGCTAAGTAGCTAACCATATCTTAGCATTGTTATTATCTTATAAGAATGACTTTGAAAAAAAGAGCCTAATACAGCTTCAATATAAGGCATGTTTAGGAGCAAATGAGATGGCTTCCTGTAGTGAAATCAAAATTTTCTTCACCTACTCAGTAAAATCAGCATCACGGTTTTCTAACTAATTTCAAACCTCACCGCGCCAAAGTATAAAGTAGAGATCTAAATTACACAAACACTAACATTTAATACAAACCGCATGTTTTAGCTAGCAAAGGCTACCTCTTTAATTCTTGCTTATAACCTTAAAACCAATGAGTTTGCTTAAAACCTTCAAACCAGTGAATTAATAACTTAATTTCCATCACATATTGCATTCTACAATTACAAAAATTCACAACAATACAAAGCAAGAAAAATACTTTCATATCACAATATAACAAAATCAACGCATTATTACCTGACACTGTAACTGCGTCTTGACCACATCAAGCGGCGTCGTCACGGCAGCCGCCAGCGCCCCGGCGGCAGCTCCGGCAGTGGCGTGGACGACCAGCCGCTCATCGTTGGCGCTCTCCGGCGAAATCTCCACCAAGCCCCTCTTCACGGCCTCGTAGGTCGCGAAATGCACCGCTGTGAACGGCGCGTTCATCAACACAGTGGTCTTATACGAGGCATAGAAGGCACCAATCCCTTCCTCGCTCAGCACTCTCTTGACGCAGTCCCACACTCCTCTGTACGCGGTGTTTTTCCCTAACTGCAGCCTCTGCTTCACCATGTCCATTGGGGTGAAAACGGCGTCACTCGCGATGGTGGCGAACACCCCCGAGACGGCGTGGGCTGCGGAGTTGTTTGGGTTGCCGCCGGAGAAGGACTTCTTGCAGAATTCGTAGACGGAGAAGTAAACGGCGTGGGCCGGGCCGGCCCCCAGGCCCATGGCCCCAATTCCCCGGTAGAGGGCTGAGGGGCCCTCGGATCTTATTATGGAGCGGACCGCTTCACGGACTCCGACATGCTTGATCGGGCAGGACTTGAGGGCCTGCATGTGGGTCTTAACGGTGTCGACCGGGAACATCGCCATGTGCTCGACCGAACCGGCAATTGAACCGGCGATCATGAACTCCCAGAATCGGAGCCCGTCGTGGGCTGACACCACCCTCTCTGGGTGGAAATCAGGAGGCTGCGGGACCGGCCGGAATTCCGGATTCTGGAATTTCGTGGTGGTAGCCTCCGTTGCCATATAGAGTAAAATTTGGAAATCGAGAACTCGTGGATTTCTGCGGCGTGAAGAGTCGGGAATATTGAGATGATTTTTGCAGTTAACTGATAGCCATACAAGTTCCTGTTTCACATGAGAAGATTGAGGTAAAAGATGCGTCTTCTATTAAGAACATGTAATATGACAATGTTGAGAGAGAGGAGTTTGGTTCTGTTTGTTGTCGGACTTCTTCGTTTATCAGGTCAAGATTAGCTAAGACAGAGAGGAACTTGGAAGAGAGAGATTTTGGTTATGGTTGTTGACAACTTGCAAGTTAGGGCTCCAAGATTTAGGGGTTCGATTTTTGACTATAATACATAACTGACGTCAAATTTTCTATTAAAAAAAAAAACTGATGACAATTCAATTTTGACTGGTGCTGGCCAACATTATAAGGAAATGGGTTGTTAACGATCCAATTCTTTAGGGCCCAATTTGTTTTTCATTTTTACCAACCAATTATATAGTGACCACAAAAATTCACCCATGAGTTATAATTATAAATACTCAAATATGAATTCATGATTCTTTACCCCTTTTTTCCTTTTCAATTTCTAATGGTGTGCTTGATTAAACATTTTTTTATTACTAATTAAATTTTTATTGATTTTTAACTTTTTCCTACAATTAAATTATTAGTCATAGACTACTAAAAAAATAAAAATAAAAATAAAAATATTAGGCATAGAAAAATTGGTATATTGTCAACATTTTATGAATTGTCTATAATTTTTTTTTAATTATAAGAGGTGAGGAATTTGAATTTGATAACTCTTTGAGAGGGATGCTTGGATTGTGTAATTACTTGTATGGTTTGGCTTACTATTTAAGGGACACATGGTAGCACGAGAGAAAATAAACAACACTCGAAAAAAAGAAAACGGACAGCATTTGAAAAAAACTAAAAAAAAAAAAAAAACCAAAACCCACATAAAATGTGGGCTCAGTACTAATCACCAATTGAGTAATACTCAAGCAAAGAATAATTAAATAATGACTAGCATTTTGTCAATAGTTCATGCATGGCTACTCTCTATCTTTATATTATTTATGGAACATTTCAAGTTTGATTGATTAAGTTTATGAGTAAGTCTTAAGATAGTTATTCATTTTCAAGTTTGATTAATTCATTCTTAAGATTTTATTAATCTTTTAATAGACTTCGAATCGATGAAAAAAGAAAATCTTTATTATCATTATAACTATTAAGGTCCAATAAAAAAACATGTATATAAAAAGTATCGTGACAATCAATTGCTTACAATTTTTTTTCTCAAAATATTATTTTCAGCGCATAATTTTCTGTTATGGAAATATACAGTATGCATGTACAATATTTCCGCCCGCAAACTTTATTAGTAACTTTTTGTAAATTCATCGGTAGCTTACAAAAATTTTATTAGTAACTCAAAAATACTGATATAAAAATTCTCAATTTGTATCTGCATGTCACGTTAATATTAACTTTGCGGGATGTAAAAGTTTTTGTCATAGGCGGATGTTTCTTCAACTTCATCCTTCAATTTTTTCATCTCCATGCACTAAATTTGGCAGATTAATAATTTCATATGAATTTTATTGAATTCATATGTCAGGTGTTGTAAGAGATAAGTCGTTACAAGTATTCATCTTTCCTTTTCTGAGGGAAACACTTTCAACATTGACTGATACCTTAATAAAAAATTGTAACTCACAAACCCTTTGTTTAACATTGTTACAGTTTCAGACCCAAATTTTCCAAATAAAAAACTTGGATTTGAAGGCACGGATTCCATATAGTGTCAGTGCCTTATCCTGGTCGAGGTCACATCAACCCCATGATGAATCTCTGTAAGTTAATTGCTTCTGAATGGAAGGATTTTCTTATAACTTTCTAATCACATTTCCGGATCTTAGCTTCGAATTTTGAGATTTTTTTTATTTAATATTTAAATTTTTTATTTTTAAACTTCACGTGTAAAATTAATAATTGAATTTGTTTGAAACCAAATGAAAATAAAATTTATATCATTTTCAAATTAATTGAAATAATAATTTATTTATAAATAAATTTTTATATATTAAATCGTAAAATTTATTTAAATTTTCGTATTTAAAATAAATAAAAAATTAAAAAAAAAGAAAGCGAGAGAAAAAAATATTTTAATCAACGTTACTTTTCATTCTTATTTTATGAAATCGGTTTGTAAATTCCATCAAATGTGATAAAATTTATAATAAATTAACTTAATTTCATAATAAATTTATTTTGATATGAATTTTATAGATTTTTTTATATCCAAACGTATTGAAATTGGAATTACAACTGAATTCTATAGAAAATTTAGAATTTATTTGTCGGAAACATTATCGGAACCTTTGTGACAGGTCAGGGAGACAAGCTTGTGGAGCACTTACCTGGAATTTCTTCAAAGCATCTAGCAGAATTTCAAGCAATCTTTCAAGGAGAAAATCCACGTGTAATGCAGCTTATGTTGGAATGGATTTCATGGGTGCCATAAGCTCAATATCTTCTGTTCACTTCTGTCTATGAGCTTGAAAACCAAGTTTTTGACAATCAAAAAGCAAAACTCCATTGGCCTAGCAGTCATTGTGCCATAGCTAAGAGACTACAGTTTAAGGAGAGAGTATCTTGTCCAGGCTTCATTTCTCTCTCCCTCTCCCTCTCTCCCTCTCCAGGTCAGTTTCGTTTCTTGCCTCTGTCCTTTTTATTTTATTTTCATTTTAATATACCATTATTATGGTTTAATAAGTAAATACGAAAAATAAAAGAGTAAATGGATGGTGGTGTTTGTCCGCTGGGATTTAATGATGATAGATTTGGCACATTCGAATTATTAAAACCGTATATGCTATTATAATTTATACCAACCGCCCCTGTTTCCTCGCGGTTAGTTGTTACTCTCTTTTTTTTTTCCTTTCTACATTTTCTAAATTTTGATCATGAGAGTTTCTCATTTAAAGTGAGAGAGGGAGCGACAGAGTTTTTGAGCTGGTTTTGGTCTTTTGATTAATATTTTCTAAAATTTGATCATGAGAGTTTCTCATCCTAAGTAAGAGAGAGGGACAGTGTTTGAGCTGGGTTTGGTCTATTGATTAATGTTTTTATTGCTTGTTTCTTATCTCGAGTTGTTGTGTTTTGAACAATTCATGAGTTTTGACAAATTTTTTTATACTTATTTCGTTCTTTTTAAGGAGGATTTTGTCTCCATCTCACCCTCTGATTTCTGTTCAGTATCTTTGAGCTCAAAGGCATAACCACTTAGAGTGTGATCAAGTGGGTCATTAAATTACTTTGGACTTCTGCGATAGTTATTTAAGTTCTTGAGATATATATATATATATAATGGGCTGTTACCAACCCTTTATTGGGGTCAAAGAAAACAGCAGCTAAGTGGGCTGCTACCAACCTTTTGAGGTCAAAGAAAGCAGCAAGGAAATGGGCGGCACCTACCCACCATCACATTTCATTTTGCCTATAAATACTCATGGCTCTCATTTTGTATAGCCATCACAAAATCAATAGAAGTGTATTAGAGAGAGTGTGAGAGTTACTACTTAGAGAGGAAAATTTGTTCATTCTTTGTAAGTAATATATTTTCGATTTTGTGAGAGAGTTGTTTATTCTATTACAATAGAGATTAGACAATTGTTATCTCATTGTAATCAGAGAGAAGGTGTTGTAATCCCTATTTTACAATAGTGAAATCCTCCTATACTTGCCCGTGGTTTTTTACCCCAATTTGTTCGGGGTTTTTCCACGTAAAATATTTGTGTCTTGTTTATCTTTATTTTTCTTATTTCGCTTTAGTTGTGTGTTAGCTTCGATCCGGTAATCTTTTTTCTAACAGTGGTATCAGAGCTATTGGTTGAGGGGTGTGAAGCAGATCGTTGTGAACGAAATGTCAACTACAACAAAGTTTGATGTTGAGAAGTTTAACGGGAGTAATTTCTCATTATAGAAAATGAAGATTAAGGCAATTTTGAGGAAAGACAATTGTTTGGCAGCAATTGAAGAAAGGCATGCAGAGATCACTGATGATAGCAAGTGGAACGAGATGGATGGCATCGCAATTGCCGATCTGTACTTAGCACTAGCCGATGGAGTGTTATCTAGTGTAGCGGAAAAGAAGACTGCGAAGGAGATTTGGGATACTCTAACAAGACTGTACGAGGCCAAGTCACTACACAATAAGATCTTCTTAAAGAGGAGACTTTACACTCTTCGAATGACGGAATCCACGTCGGTGACCGACCACATCAACATTTGAAATACTTTATTTTCACAACTTACATCGATGGGTTACACAATAAAGGCATCTGAACGTGCGGAGCTTCTACTACAAAGTCTACCTGACTCGTATGATCAACTCATCATCAACTTGACGAACAACATCCTCATGGACTATCTAGCCTTCGATGAAATTGCAGCTGCTGTTTTGGAAGAAGAAACCAGGCGCAAAAACAAGGAAGACAGACATGTAAGTTCGCAGCAAGCGGAAACTTTGACGATGATGAGAGGAAGATCAACGGAACGTGGCCCCGGTGGGAGTCAGAATCATGGTAGATCGAAATCAAAAAGTAAAAAGAATTTCAAGTGCTACAACTGTGGCAAGAAAGGGCATGTCAAGAAAGATTGTTGGTACACAAAGAAAAGTGGAGTCCCTGAGTCATCAAATGCTCAAGGGAATGTGGCAAGTGCCTCAGATGATGGTGAAGTTCTATATAGAGAGGCAACAATGGTAGTTGGAGGCAGAAAGCAGTTCGCTGACGTCTGGTTACTAGACTCAGGAGCAACATGGCACATGACATCTCGGAGAGAATGGTTCCACAAATATGAACCAATCTCAGCAGGTTCTGTACACATGGGTGATGATCATGCTTTGGAGATCGCTGGTATTGGTACTATCAAGATAAGATGTTTGATGGTACGGTTCGCACTATTCAGGAAGTACGACATGTAAATGGCTTGAGAAAGAATCTATTGTCTTTGGGGCAAATAGATAGTCTTAGATGCAAGACCCATGTCGAAAATGGGATCATGAAGATTATCAAAGGTGCGCTTGTGGTTATGAAGGCAGAAAAGATCGCGGCAAATCTATTCATGCTTAAAGGAGAAACACTACAGGAAGCTGATGCATGTGTCGCATCAATCAGCAAGGGAGAAGAGTCGACGATGATGTGGCATCTCAAACTAGGCCATATGTTGGAACGAGGTTTGAATATTCTCTCCGACAGAAAGCTGCTTCCAGGGCTCAAATCGGTAAATCTACCTTTCTGTGAGCATTGTGTTACAAGTAAGCAACATAGATTGAAGTTTAGTAGATCTGATGCTAGGAGTAAATGCATTCTAGACTTGATTCATTCTGATGTATGGGAGTCACCAGAAATGTCCCTAGGAGGAGCAAAGTACTTTGTGTATTTTATTGATGATTACTCCAAGAGATGTAAGAAGTCAGATGTATTTTCGGTATTCAAAGACTTCAAAGTGCGGGTGAAACTTGAATCTGGGAAAAAGATCAAGTGCTTAAGGACAGATAATGGAAGAGAGTACACAGACGGCGAGTTTCTTGCTCTTTGTAAGCGGGAAGGTGTCAAACAACAGTTCACAATCACATACACGCCTCAACAAAATGAAGTAGCAGAGTGGATGAATAGAACTCTTACAGAAAGGATGAGACCTATGTTGAGGACTGCAGGTCAACCCAACTCTTTTTGGGCAGAAGCAGTCAAAACTGCCTGTTACGTGATAAATCGATCGCCATCAACAACAATTAATTTAAAGACACCGATGGAGATGTGGACTGGTAAGCCAGCAGACGACTCTACTTTACATTCTTTTGGATGTCCTGCATATGTGATGTACAATGCTCAAGAAAGAACGAAGTTGAATCCGAAATCTAGGAGGTGTATATTCTTGGGGTATGCTGACGGAGTAAAGGGGTATCGCCTATGGGATCCCACTACCCACAAGGTTGTTGTCAGCAGGGATGTGATCTTTGCAGAAGATCAACTACTACAAAAAGATGAAGACGATAGCACGTCGAAAGAGGTTTCAGAGACTACAACAATACAGGTGGAAAGTAATCCGGTACAAGAAACTCCAGTTTCTACTGAAGCAGCACCAGAGCATGAGGTATAAGAACCAGTCGAGTCCGAAGCTCCAAAAGCTCACCGGTCAACTCGTGAGAGAAGGCAGCTAGCTTGGCATTCGGAGTTTGTCACTGAGAGTAGTGTTGCATACTGTCTTTTAACAGAGGATGAAAAGCCCTCAACTTTCCAAGAAGCTACAACTAGCTCAGATGTGTATTTGTGGATGACAGCAATGCAGGAAGAAATTGAAGCTCTACACAAGAACAAGACTTGGGAACTGGTACCATTGCCACATGGGAGAAAAGCTATAGGTAACAAATTGGTCTACAAGATCAAGCGGGATAGCAATGATCAAGTTGAATGGTTTCGTGCAAGACTGGTGGTAAAGGGATTCGCTCAGAAAGAAGGTATTGATTTCAATGAGATATTTTCTCTGGTGGTTCGGCTTAAAACAATCAGAGTAGTCCTGGCTATGTATGCTACGTTTGACTTACATCTGGAGCAATTAGATGTGAAAACTGCATTTCTTCACGGAGAACTTGAAGAAGAAATCTATATGCTCCAACCAGAAGGTTTTGCTGAAACAGGAAAGGAGAACTTGGTTTGCAGGTTGAACAAATCTCTATACGGTCTCAAACAGGCGCTGAGGTGTTGGTACAAGAGATTTGATTCCTTCATTATTAGCCTTGGATACAACAGACTCAGTTCAGACCATTGTACGTACTTCAAAAGGTTTGATGGTGATAATGATTTTATTATCTTGTTGTTGTATGTGGATGACATGTTAGTAGCAGGCCCCAACAGAGATCAAATCCAAAAATTGAAGGCACAGTTGGCTAGGGAGTTTGATATGAAGGACTTGGGACCAGTAAACAAGATTCTAGGGATGCAGATTCACCGAGACAAAAATAACATGAAGATTTGGCTTTCCCAGAAGAACTACTTCAACAAGATCTTGCGACGTTTCAACATGCAAGATAGTAAGCCAATTTCTACCCTACTTCCTATTAATTTCAAGTTATCCTCAAGTATGTGTCATAGCAATGAAGAAAAGATGAGGGAGATGTCTCGAGTACCGTATGCATCAGCAGTGGGAAGTTTAATGTTTGCTATGATTTGTACAAGACCAGACATTGCACAAGCAGTGGGAGTGGTTAGTCGATTTATGGCGAATCCTGGTGGAGAGCATTGGAATACTGTGAAGAGGGTTCTGAGATACATTAGAGGAACCTCAGATGCTGCATTATGTTACGGAGGATCAGATTTTACTGTCAGAGGCTATTTTGATTCAGATTTTGCAGGGGATCTCAATAAAAGCAAATCTACTACAGGTTATGTGTTTACACTTGCAGGAGGAGCTGTAAGCTGGGTTTCTAAACTACATACGGTTGTGGCTCTATCTACAACGGAAGCAGAATACATGGCGACTACACAAGCTTGCAAGGAAGCAGTTTGGATACAAAGGTTATTGGAAGAGCTGGGGCACAAGCAGGAGAAGATTGTTCTGTTTTGTGACAGTCAGAGTGCCTTGCACATTGCAAAGAATCCAGCTTTTCATTCACGGACAAAGCACATAAGGGTTCAGTATCACTTCGTTCGAGAAGTAGTGGAAGAAAGTAGTGTGGATATACAGAAGATTCACACCGACGAGAACCTAGCAGATGTTATGACCAAGCCAATCAACACTGACAAGTTTAAATGGTGTAGATCCTCATGTGGTCTAGCGAAAACGTAAGCAAGCATGGATTTGGCAAGTGAGGAAGGATGGAAGAATTACGAAAGATCTGTTGCATAGATCGAGATGTGAAGACAGATTGAAATCGGTCTTCAAGTGGGAGATTGTTAGGGAAGTGGGTTGCTACCAACCCTTTATTGGGGTCAAAGAAAACAGCAGCTAAGTGGGCTGCTACCAACCTTTTGAGGTCAAAGAAAACAGTAGGGAAGTGGGCGGCACCTACCCACCAGCACATTTCATTTTGCCTATAAATACTCATGGCTCTTATTTTGTATAGCCATCACAAAATCAAGAGAAGTGTATTAGAGAGAGTGTGAGAGTTACTATTTAGAGAGGAAAATTTGTTCATTCTTTGTAAGTAATATTTTTTCGATTTTGTGAGAAAATTGTTTCTCCTATTACAATGGAGATTAGACAATTGTTATCTCATTGTAATCAGAGAGAAGGTGTAGTAATCTTTATTTTACAATAGTGAAATCCTACTACACTTGCCAGTGGTTTTTTACCCCAATTTGTTCGGGGTTTTTCCACGTAAAATATTTGTGTCTTGTTTATCTTCATTTTTCTTATTTCGCTTTAGTTGTGTGTTAGCTTCGACTGGTAATCTTTTTTCTAACAATATATATATATATATATATATATATATATATATATATATATAGCTTGTGATCGTCCTTAAATTATGGTTGAATTTTGAGATTTTCTGCTCTGGGTGTTGCTAGAAATCCAAGTGTAGGACTATACGCAGTGGGGAGGCTATATCTCCCGTGGTGTGTACACGGTCTCTGCCCCCTTTAATCCATTTGGTGGTGCTGTAGATATAATTGTAGTTGAACAGCCAGGTGGGAGCTTGAAATCATCCCCTTGGTATGTCCGGTTTGGGAAATTTCGAGGGATTTTGAAGACGAAAGAGAAGGTGGTTAGCATTAAATTCAGTGGTGTTGAAGCTGATTTCCGCATGTATCTTGATCATAAGGTGGAAGCTTACTTTCTTAGGGATGCAGATGGAGAGGAAGGGGAGTCTGTGTTGTATCCTTTGTCTTCAGGGGTTGAGACTGATGAGCAGTCCAATAAGGATAGGAGGCCAATGAAGTCTAATAGTTGAAGTTATGATGCTGATGAGTCGAGTTCAGCTGACCAGATTGATGTGAGCAATGGGAAGATAGTGACTAGGACTAGTTCACGCCGGTCACAGATACTTGGGCTTGTTTTTGGAAGGAAGTCGATGAAGGAGGATAGTTTTAGGGAGGGAGAGGGTGATGCTGGTGTGATGATGAAGGTGAGTTCCTTGGAGCGTGCTGAGATTGAAGCCGACCTTTTGGATGAGAAGTGGTCTACAAATCTTGTCTCCAATAGGTCAAGCAAAGATAAGATTTCCAGGTTCTCTGCTGGTGTGCTGGATGAAAAGGGTACAGGCGTTGAGAACCCTGAGTGTTCTGTTGAGGACGATAGTGTTGAAATGTCATGTTTCAGCAGTATGGAACAAGTTGTTGAAAGTTCCACATCAGATCAAAGTATATTAGAAGATAAACATGAGGTATTATCCGAAATATCAAAAAGTATAGATGAGTTTAGTGTTGAGAATTATGGTCATGATGTAACTGTGAAGAATATCATCAGGTTGATTGATCTTGAGAACTTGAAGGAAAAGTCTAGGATGATTTGGAGTCCCATTAGTATTCCTAGAAGTCATCAGGTTGTTGGTGAGGAAGATGAGCGGCTGGTAGAGTCATTGCCCAATTTGTGGACTCTCATTTACAACTAAGATGCACATGACCATCATTCTTTAAGCCATTCGCTGGACTCAAATTCCAAATCCCTGAAGTGGACATTTCTCATCAAAGATGATTCAAGCCATGTAAAGTTAGATGCAGAGAAACAGCACCAGTTAGTACATGAAAAGGAAGAACACCAGATAGCACAGGAACACCCAAATATTGAGGATAGCCTGAATTTTGGAGAGATAAAACGAGTTCTTGCCAATCCTGAAGTTGGTAAGAGAACCTGGACAGACTCATATCCTTTACTTTTAAAATGTCAATTGAAGGGAAATATAGTATTTCACATGGTCTATCAAACATGATATTGAGTTATTCAATAAATGAGATAATTTTTATATTATGGTTAAATTACTTGAAATTTAGACAAAATGGAATATCTTTGCTCCTTTCTGTTGTGCAAATGGTCCTCAAGCTGCCGACTATAGAAAGTCATATTGTACTCTTTTGCAGAGCTTTCTCTTTGCAAAGACCTGTTACATGAAGGAATGGGAGCTGATGCTGCTTCGCAAGCATTTGATGCTGAAAGATTGGATATAGATAAATTCACTTCTTTTGGCCCCACAGTTTTGAAAAATGATAGGCTTGTTCTCAGAATCAGTGGCCGTTACATCCCATGGGATGCAGCTGCTCCTATCATACTAGGTATGGTTTCTTTTGGAAGTCCTGGCATATTTGAACCAGAAGGCATGATTGCTGTTGACCGAGTTGAGAAATTCCCTGAAGTGGATCCATCCAAAGCCATTGTTTCCCCTGGTGGAAGCTGGAGGCTTTGGCCTTTCCCTTTCAAAAGATCAAGATCCAGAAAGGTTATGCAGCCAGCTCTGAGTGATGCCAGAAGTCCTGATGCTGAGAAAGCTTCAGGGGACACCATTGCCAATGATGAAGATGAACCCAAGGTGGTGAAGAAGATGATCAAGGGCCTCAAGGCAATCACTCCAACATGTGAACAATTGGCATCCTTGAATCTGAAGGAAGGGAGGAACTGTGTCACCTTTACGTTCTCCACTGCAATGTTGGGGAAGCAGCAGGTCATATTTTGTTGTGTTCTTTACTCATTATTTTTGTCTTTTAGCTGAATGGTGCTTTACTATTTTTGTGGAAATGGAACACGCGTATAGTAATTTCAGATGTGGATGGGACAATTACAAAGTAAGGGCTGTCTAGTTTTGTCTGTGCAATAAAGTTCGAAGTTCCTTTTTAAATAGTTAAATTCCGTTTGTTGCATTTTTAGAAACAGGAAAACTGCATGACACTGACGACAGCCCCATGACAAATTATAGCTGATTGTTAGCAGGCCTTCATAGCCAAGTCTTTCCTATTCTCCTTTGGGTTCAATCCATGGAGGGGGGTCATGAGAGTGGACGGCTCCTCCTTTGTGTAGCTCATGCGCATTGTTATAAAAGAAAAGAGACCGATTATGTCAAGATATCCACGAGAAAATTATGGCCCGGTTGGTTTATGGACAAGATTGAGGTAGGGTTGGATTAGGATTTTGTGAGATATGATTGGGGTAGAATCATTGTTGTCCATTGTTAAGTACGAGGATTGTATTACACAATCCTACTTGATTCTAATATTTGGTTCACTTAATATAAAAAAATATATTTTAATATCATAAATAATATAATAATGATTTTATTTTTAGAATTACATTAAAATACCCAGAGCAAAATCGATACTTTTTTATATAAAATTGGTCCCATCAAGTGGGATTAGTTGTCTTGTGCCCCAACCCCCTGATGGGGCAAAATTACCGAGAGTTGGGTTTGGATGAGATTAGCCCAATCCACCCCGTAACTTGGACCAAACACCAGGTCTTGGATATAAGTGGGATTATTTTAGTGAAATCCCGCCTAATCCAGCTTGCGTCCCCGAGCCAAACGTGCTGTTAATGTCCAAGTGACAGGCAGAAGGTGCCACCCAGGTTAGATGGTCAAGCCTGGTGGGATCAGTATTTAGGCCTCAGTTTTCTAAAAGCCACCAAGTGAATCAATGAAGTAACGGATGACGCGTGGTGCTTTGCTTGCATGCTATGATGTCGTTATAAGTGTACAAGAGAGACCTTTAAGAATTCTAGTGATGCCCAAGAAATATCAACAGAACTTGGATTTCAGACTCTCCATGTCTCTGCCAGTGCTATCACTTATTAGGAAAAAAAAGGCTTCTGGAAGTGCTGTCATTCCTAACAAGCATATATGTTTCTAGTTTGACCCAGGTTTCATTTTTTCTCTTTGCAGTTTTCTTTAGTTTTTCTTTTCACTTCTTTGTTTCTAATGTTTGTGGCGTTAGCATTAACTTATTTATCAACCGAGTAATACTTTCTCTTTGAACTTCTTCAGATCTGAATGTGAAGTAGTTATTTTTCCCTGTGGATTCTCTTCAGCATTTCTGATTCCTTTTGTCTCAGTTCTTATTGCAGATCGGATGTTCTAGGCCAGTTTATGCCTTAAGTTGCGATAGATTGGTCAAAAACAGGCGTCGCACATTTTTTTTCAGCTATTAAGGTTGGTTACATCTTATCGTACATGGTTATCTCATCTGGTTATTTTGTAAAACCAATCAGTTCTCACAGTTGCAATCTGATTGGGAGGTCCCATTCTTTAGAACTGAGGTCTCTGCAGCCACATAATTTCTCGTCATCCCCCAAATGTAATACATCTTAACATTATAACATGCTTTATGTCTCATTTCCGTTGTTGGAAGTTTTATAATGCAAAGTTTCTAGACATGGTATACTGTAACTCATGATTGGGACAACATTGTTGTATCTTCAACGGATCATATTTGTTTCTCATGTCTTACAGGAAAATGGGTATCACCCTTCTATTTCTCAGTGCACGTGCAATCTCTCAGGCCTATCACACTCGAAAATTCCTTGTCAATCTTAAGCAGGTGATTGACACAAAAATGGTGCTCAATTCTCATTTTGAATCTGGAAAATCAGAATCTAAAATGTTATGTAATGTTAACTTTTGTTCTGTTTCTTTAACAAATTTATGTTCTCACATGCTCAGGATGGGAAGGCTTTGCCAGATGGGCCCATTGTTATTTCCCCATCCATTGCTGTACTAAACCCTACAACCAAATTCGCATTGCTGCACTAAACCCTACAACCAAATTCGCATTGAGAACTGCCATATGAATAACGTGGTGGCTGATGTCTGTTTGATATATGACACATTTTGAATCACCAACTCAATGGATTATATTCACACATTGAAGCATAAACATATAAAGGCATAATACACATGTAAAATGCAAAACTAAATTTCATTTATACTAGAAATTAAAAGTCCGGAGACATAACGATGAAGCTTTTCCTGACCATCATCCACCTTTCTTTGAAGGCATTGTGCAGAACACTGAAGAGGCACTAATAGTTTTTGTATCAACCTCACCTTCCATTATTCATGTCATTTTCCTTCTAGAAGCCATTTTGAGGAAGAAGAAGCGATCAGTGAGGATTTGTGATTGATAGTTTCCCATGAGTTAAATAATTTGATCTAATATCTCAAAAAAGGAATAAAGACTAATTTCTTTTAAAATGAAGCCCTTTGGGGTTTATTTTGTATTCAGTTCTGAGCATGAGTGGTTTGAAATTTCTTGGACAATATTGCTTCCGATTTTAAACTAAAGGACAGCTAGAGTTAACATGGTACCATTCTGGTTTGGTGTTTAATTAAATAAAACTCATTGGGTGGGGTGTATCTAGAATTTTCTGGTCACCAGTTTCTTTTTCAAAATCTAATGTGTGGGCTAAACAATTCCAGTTTTTTGTTTTTTCCCAGTTATTAGAAGGGCCCCTCATGAATTCAAGATTGCATGCTTAGAGGTTAGTTCCCTGCTCTTACATTTTTATCTGGTCAGTATATTAAGATCTTCAATTTAATATCTGCTGCTGCTTCCAGTACATTACATTTGTATGTTCCTTGAGAGCCAACTTGATGTGTTAAGAGCGGGAGAGACCTTGTACATAGATGAGCACCAACTTGAACCAAAAGCTTAAGCTTATGAGTTTTAGGCCCAAAACATGTATATAAGTAACTCTTGTTTCTTATTTCTTTCTAATGTATGATTATTCTTTCATATCTCTTCTTACTCACATATAAATAGCCCAAATAATATAAAGCTAGTGAGTGAGCCTTCAAGGGTATTTTCATTTTCTTGCTTATGTTTAGTGCTAGAATATTTTTAGACGTTCAATACAAAATCTATATATTATATATGGGGAGTATATCATTGCATTTGTGTTTTTTTTAATTAGAAGATCCATATATTATATATGAGGAGTATATCAATGCATTTATGTTTATTTTTATTATGAATAATAAATTTTAAAAAAAAAGAATAAAGATCAAGTACATGGAAAGTCTTCTACTAAAAAATATAGAATTTATTATATTATATCATCAACTTTCTGCTAAATATTCATGGGGTATCCAAATGCTCCAATCCTCTCATATACTAAAATGAATACCAATCTCTTGTATGCTTTATGTAGTAAACCAGTCCCAGTGATTACTTTTGCACTTAAAAATAAACAGTATTTATAAAATTCTTAAATAAATTATTAGCCTAAACTGATGACTTATAATTAGAATTTATGTTGATGTTATCCATGCCACCTACACCTGTCAAATATATCTAAAGTAATCCTGTAGTTCCAAACGGAAGTGGCTCTTAATGCTTTAATTCTTTCAATTTCCAGGATATCAGGGTGTTATTTCCTTCTGATTGCAGCCCATTCTATGCTGGTTTTGGAAACAGAGACACTGATGAAATCAGCTACCTAAGGTTGGAATCCCAAGAGGAAAAATCTTCATTATTAATCTAAAGGTAGTTAAGGCCTTGATGCTTAAAAACAGTGTTACTTAATTGCCTCTGTTGAATTTAAGAGAGGAAGTGAGACAATACAAAGAGAAGAATTGTATTGAATGATGTGATTTACTTACAAAGGGGCTATCCTATTTATACAAGCCAATAGGAGAGGCAAAGTTATACACAATCAATGTGGGACTAAGCCCATATAATACATTAACATCTCCACTCAAACTCAAGGCGGTAAGTGGGAGGTAAACTTGAGTTTGAAAACCAGAGAGTGAAAGTGTCTGGGTGGATGAACCTTAGTGAAAATGTTAGCTGTCTGATCGGCTGAACTGACGGATTGTAGACGAACTGTATTTTGGAGAATGTGATCACGGATGAAGTGACAATCATTTTCGATGTGTTTTGTACGCTCGTGGAAGATTTCATTGTGAGCGATCTGAATAGCACTCATGTTGTCACAGTGTAGGATAGTGGCAGCAACAGAAGAGATACCTATGTCAGCGAGTAGCCATCGAAGCCAGATAAGTTCTTGAGTTGCATCAGCCATGGCACGATATTCAGCTTCAGTATTGGAGCGAATAACCACAGTTTGTTTCTTACTACGCCAGGAAATGAGAGAATTGCCCAAAAAGAAACAGTAACCAGTGGTTGAATGTCTATCGGTGGGGTCTTCGGCTCAATCGGCATCAGAATAGGCTTGTAAGACGGAGGCAGACTGTGCTGAGAAATGAAGCCCATGAAATAAAGTACCCTTGACATACCGAAGAATGCAAAGAACAACCGAGTAAAGGGTGGTCCGAGGAGCGGACAAGAACCGACTGACCTGATGAACGGCATAGGCAATGTCAGGGCGAGTGACAGTAAGATATACAAAACTTCCAACTAGTTGGCGATATAGAGTGGCATCCTGAAGAGGTGAACCATCAAGTGGGGTAAGTCTGACATTCGGCTCGAGAGGAGTAGTGGTAGTGGTTGAGTCAGTGATCCCAGCCTTGGAAAGGAGATCCGAGGCATATTTGACCTGAGAGAGAAAAAATCCATCAGAATTATATGAGACTTCGAGGCCAAGAAAATAGGTGAGCACGCCAAGATCTTTCATCTTGAATTGGCCACTGAGAAATTTTTTGAGTTCAGAAATACCATGTAGATCATCTTCAGTAATAACCATATCATCCACGTATAGTAAAAGAAGGATAATACCGTTGGCAGTATGGCGGATAAACAGAGTTAAATCATAAGCACTCGGTGTGAATCCAAACTGATGAATGGTAGTGATGAATTTGGCAAACCAGGCACGTGGAACATGTTTCAAACCATATAGGGCACGACGAAGGCGACATCGAGGGGCATCCAAGCCGGGAGGTGTATGCATATAGACTTCCTCAAAAAGATCCCCATTGAGAAATGAATTTTTGACAGCCATTTGAAATAGAGTCCATCTTCGAATGGCGGTGACAGCAAAGAGTGTACGGACAGATGTGAGCCTTGCTAATAGAGCAAATGTCTCTTCATAGTCAATGCCATATTCCTGAGAAAATCCCTTGGCAATAAGTCGGGCTTTATATCGTTCAATAGAGCCATCAGAAAGCGTTTTGATCTTAAACACCCATTTGCACCCAATAGTAGTTTTTCCAGGGGGCAGATCAACAATATCCCAGGTATGAGTTTTAGCTAGGGCTTGAAGTTCTTCATCAATTGCTTTCTGCCAAAGATGATTAGTATTAGCCTCCTTATAGGATTGAGGCTCAAGCAGATGAAGTATAGTGGAAAAACAATGATAATCACAATGGTAATCAGCTAGATGAGAAGGGGGATGAGTTACCCTGGTAGATCTGCGGGAGTGATATGGAGGATGAATCTCAAAGGGAATCGGTGCAGACTCATCAGACATAGGAATATCCTCGGGCACGACCGATTGAGTCAGAAAGGTGAGGTTAGCTGAAGGTTCTGGAGCTGGAGCTGGGTCTAGAGAGGTAGGATCAGCTGGTGGTTCCAGAATGGAAGGGGTGATATCAGCTGGTGATTCGGAGGTGGACTCAACAGTACCTGAAACTGGACTCTCAGGAAATAACTCAATAGATGGATCAGTAAAGAATCTAGAGTTAGTGATGGTTGACATGTCAAATGACTGTAAGAAGAGAACATTTGATGTTCCTAAAAAATGACATGATGAAAGATGCGAAGAGTTTTAGAAATAGGATCCCAGCACCGACACCCCTTATGTTCAATACCATATCCAATGAAACAACACAGATGAGTCATTGGTTGTAATTTGTTGTGTTCATGTGGTTTGAGAAGAACAAAACAAGCGCAACCAAAGACTCTGAGGTTAGAGTAATTAGGAGGTTTACCGAAAAGGTGCTCGAATGGAGACTGATTTTGGATTGTAGCGGAAGGGGACACGATTGATTGTGTACACTGCGGCTAAGGCAGCATCACCCTAGAAACGTTCAGGACATGATTACAAAATGAGTAGAGCACGAACGGTGTCAAGAATATGTCGATGTTTGCATTCGGTTCGTCCATTTTTTTGGGAGGTTCCAGGGCACGAGCGGTGGGGGAACGTGCCATTTTTGTGAAGTAGGTTTAGAAAAGCACGGTCTTTATATTCCATTGCATTATCTGAACGAAAAATTTTGATATTCCGAGAGAATTGAGTTTGAACCATAGAAGAAAAATCATAATATATTTGAAAGAGTTCAGATCTGCTTTTCATAAGAAACAACCAAGTATAAAGAGAATAGTCATCTATAAATATAACAAAATAACGAGCACCACCCATTGATGCATGAGGAGAAGGCCCCAAAACGTTAGAATGTACTAAATCAAAATGTGCAAGGGAAACAGACTAACTCTCATTAAAAGGTAAAGCTGATTGGTTTACAGGTTGACAATGAATACAATGAAAAGACTCATGTTGAAGTGAACCTAACTGACCACTAGAAATAAGAGAACGTAGAGGGCTGGATAAAGTGTGACCTAACCGAGAGTGCCACAATTCCACGGGTGAGAGTGCTGGGATGGATACGGTTGATTGGTTTGGTGATGGTGAGGATGGGACTTAGAGGTAAATGAGCTCAAAAAGGCATCCAACTTTATGGCCGGTTCCAAGAAGTTTTCCTGTCTGAGGGTCCTACACACGACAACCAGTAGAAGAAAAATGCAAATTAAGTCCAAGATCACATAGTTGTCCAACAGATATAATGTTAAGGGTAAGATTAGGAACCAAATATGTGTCAGGGAGAGACAAATAAGAACTATCAACATGTCCAGTATGGTTGACCAACATTTTTGATCTATTGGTAATGTGAATAGTAGGTGCATGCTCATCACGGGTTTTAGAAGAAAATATAGAGGCATTAGAAGTCATGTGATTGCAACAGGCACAATCAAAATACCATCGAGATGTACCTGGTGTAGCTGACATGGCTATATTGTTACCAATTTTATTTAGAGTCTCCGTGAGAACGGTTCAGAAACCACTCCAATAAGGTGGAGAGCTAGATGAAGTTAGTGTAACATCAGTGGCTACAGTAGTAGTATTCTTTGGCTTGAAATAGAACCGATTGTATAAGTCTCAAGAGCGATATTGGTTCTCATTTGACTGATTTCCAGATGAAAGTTTAAGGCAGTTTGCAAGATAGTGACCCCGTTCTCTGCAGACTTTACACAGGTGAGAAGGACATTTGAGCAATTCATGCCCTTGTGAATGACAATACTTACAATATAAGGGCTTATGGTGTGGGTTTGCCTTGGAAACTGGTGTGGCAAGAGCAACGGGTGCTGCAAGGGCAACATCTGTATGAGATCCTTATAATGTGGCAAGACGTGTGTCCTCACTGAGTAGATCAGAGAGGACATCGTTTAGGGGAGGTATCGCGCCCCAGTGTAGGATTGAAGCTCGTACAGGTTCAAATTCCTCTCTTAAGCCCATTAAGAATTGCATACTGCGTGTCTCAGTTCGGTACTTTCCATGAACATTAGCATCTTTTGCGTATTCCCAAGTTGGCTCAGTGAGAGCTAACTGGTTCCACACAATAGTCATCTGAGATAGAAAACTGTTGACAGTTTGTCCAGATTCTTGGTGCATGTTATGAAGGGTGGAAAGAAGACGATACCGATTTGAGATGTCTGCCCTCGTGTAGCGGTGTTGGAGAAGATCCCAAGCTTCTTTAGCTGTATGGAGTATACCAAATTGAAGTTTGATTTCTGGGATAATAGTGGCACGAAACCATGTGAGAATCTGGTGATTTTTACTATCCTAGTCCTCTAAACGGTCAACATATTTGTCAGCATCTTCGTCGTCTTTCTTCTTAGGTTCAGTGATATCTCCAGTCACGTAACACCATAATTTTCGTCCATAGAGGAAACCAAACATTTCTTGAGCCCACACAACATAATTAGATTCATCTAGAACAGTAGTAATAACTCGGGGTAAGTTTGATTTAGCCATAAGAGCAAAGAGGAAGGTGAACCTCCAAGAAACCGGTGACATGGCAGTCAACTGATGATGTGGCGGTCAACGGGTGATGTGGAGCTAACGTGGCAACAGTGTGTCTGAAACAGGAGTGATGACGGAGATGACATCGATGGAGAATGAGACTCCGACTGTAGTGATGACCTGACAATAATGAAAAGGATATACTAGAATTTTTTCTGATGTGAAGGATCCACTAATAGTGGCAATCACAGAGCATACTCAACTCTTAATATACCAAGAACCGTTAAGGTTCTGATACCATGTTGAATTTAAGAGAGGAAGTGAGATAATACAAAGAGAAGAATTGTATTGAATGGTGTGATTTACTTACAAGGGAGCTATCCTATTTGTACAAGCCAATAGGAGAGGCAAAGCTATACACAACCAATGTGGGACTAAGCCCATATAACACATTAACAACCTCAAATATTGGCATATTGTCATGCAAAACTTCCCTTCCGATGCTTTAAGTTTATAGGGTGAGGTTGCTGTGAACCGCCGTGTTGACACAAAATCATATGAACTTCATGCTCTTGTTAATGGCATGTTTCCAGCCATGACCTCGTCTGAGCAAGTTTTGTTCTGCTTCTTTTCAATTCTGTAATCAAAATTCAATTTTGCATATGAAAATTGGTACTTGAGCACATTGGTTGTCGGGGAAAGTAGGTCTAGGAGGTTAGACATACTTGTTTACTGGGAAAGTGATCCGAATTCTTAATTTTCCTACTATTTGCTTATAAATTTTCTATCATTCTCTTAAGAAACATCTATCCGAGTTGGATGTTAGCTGGAGCAAGCTTACATGTTCAATCCTCTCATTTTAGTCAATTCTTTTCTGTGGTAACTCATTTTCTTCTGCTCTACTTTTTTTTGTTTCCATCTGTTACAGGAGGATTTCAATTCATGGAAATACTGGAAGTTTCCACCTCCTGTTATTGCTATTTGAAGGTGTCATCCAGAAAATCTTGTTTGTTCCTCTGGATGCGGAGATGGACTGGTGCTGGTCATTCTTATTTTGGAACCATGCAGGTATAGCTTTGTTGCTTTGTGTAATTTCTCAAAAACACAGTATACAATTTTGGGTACTCTAAATTTTAATCAATTTAATGAAATTTTCATACCAAGAGCTGCTAACATAAGATTTGTTCTACAATATTACTAGTTGGTTGGAATTTTTATTCTAACATGGGAAATCCTGAACAACAGAGAACTATCAATTTGAAGGAAATGACCTGATTACTCCATATTAATATGAAATTACTGGTCATATTTTACATTCCATGATTTGTTTTGGAATTAAATTGGCAGTCCAGTCCAACAGATCTTCCAGCTAATTAACTGCATTTTTCTAAATCTCACTAGCTTAATCTCATTTTAAAATTCTCGAATTTGCATATGTTTTTCTTTCGAACTATATTACAGTGGCCAATTATAGGTTATGCCACGGATGATGGCCCAATTTCCCCTTCGTGATTGGGTGTTCCGAGTTGGTAGATTCATTGGTGCCTTAGAAGAGCTGTATAGAAGACCTGGATTCATTTCCTTGTATCCTGCCTCAAAATGAGGTCTGATGTGGCCCAAAATACTGCAACCCAGTAAACCCTCCGGCCCGGTAAACACTCTAGCCTAGCAAACCTTCCGGCCTAGCAAGGCCCAATAAACCCTTCAGCCCGACTGACTCTTCGGCCCAGTAGACTCTCCTGGCCCAATGAAGAACGGCCAGACAAACCTTCACCTAGGCCCCTTCTACGCATGCAGCCCTGCAGCCACTCTATGCCACCTTACAAACATGCCGCCCTACGGCCGCCTATATCCACAGTCCTACAACCACCCTAATGCACGCCGCCCTACAGCCACCCTACAGCGCGCCGCCCTACGGCCGTCCTGCAGCACACCATCTCTTGAGCTTGCAACCAATGCCCTCCCATGGGCAGATGGCTATAAATAAGCCAGGGTATGAAATTTACAGAGATAGAGACTTACCCGTTTACACTTGATTTGCTTAAGCCCTTGGCATCTCCCTTAAACCCTCGAGCTAACTTAAGCTTCAGAGTACCCTCAGAGGTCTCCTCCTCCCCTCCTTCCGAGGGCCTTTAGTTTATCTCTGTTACTTGTGCAGGGCCCAGGCCACGCCAGCACTCATGCCACATCAGCACCCAGGCCATGTCAACATCTAGGCCACGTCAGCACCAATCGTTTTTTAGCATCAACAGATTGGCGCCATCCGTAGGAAACCACAATCTCTCGCTGTAACAAAAGCGAAGAAGTACAAAAGAACTCATCTGTTATGATGTCACCTAGAAGTAGTACGAGAAGAGCCGACAAGGAAGCCCCAACAGCGTGCTCCCCTCCTATCCGGGGCAGTGCCAGCAGCCAACAATTTGGACCCAGGTTCCTTGCAATCCTAGAACATGCAATTCTCAGGTCGAGCAGGCGGCCCCCCGCCAGAGAACAACGCCCTAACCTCTCCAGAACCAGCTCTCATGATTACGAGCAAGCAGCTGCGCATCTTCAGGCCCCTGTGACTCAAGCACAGTTCTAAGAACTCTCCCGAATGATAGCCTATTTGGCAGCCCAAGTCCGAGGTAGAGGCTGGCAACCCTCCCTTTCTCTTCACCAAGTTCCAAAGCAAGCGAAGTCATCCAACAGAGACGATCCTACCTACAATCAACCCCCTACTGAGCCCTTGCTACGTAGTGACTGGTCCAAGGAGAGCTCCTCTTCGAAAAACAACTTTAACTTAGACAGACAGTTGGAAGAAATGGAAGAGAAAATAGATTTGGCTTTAAAACACAAGAACCTCAGCATCTTGGATGAGCTTATCATCCAAGATCCCCTATTTACAGAAGCTGTTCTCGAGACCCTGCTCCCCCTTAAATTCAGAATGCCACAGGTCAGAATTTACGACGGTTCAGGAGACCCTCTAGACCATTTACAGCATTACAAGACAACTATGATGCTACATTGACATCCTGACCCTGTCATGTGCCATGCCTTCCTCTTGACCCTCGAGAAGGCCGCGGGCACTTGGTATTCACATCTAAGGTCGGGGAGCACTGGTAGTTTCAAAGAACTAAGTTATGCATTTGTTTCGCACTTCCTCAGCAGCAAAGGACCAAAGAAAACCTTAGAAAGTTTGTTCAGCATTATTCAACACTGAGGAGAGAGGCTTCGAGCCTACATATCCAGGTTCAACTCGGCAGCCTGGGAAATCCCCAACCTCGACCTAAACGTTCAGATGATGGCTTTCAAAAATGGACTGAGGTCCGGGATCTTCAGCTCCAAACTCACCAGGTATCCCCCTAAGGACATGAACGAGGTCTTAGCCCGAGCAGAGAAGTACATGCTGGCAGAGGATGACCAGGCGTTCAGGAAAGAAAGGGAAGGAGAAACGAAAAAGAAGAGGAAGGATGTCGACCCACAGAGGGGGATGATCAGAAGACCCCCTCAAGAAAAGAGGTACAAACCCCAACCCTGGCTCGATAATTTCACTCGTTTTAATGCATCTAGGAATCATGTCCTCATGCAGCTCCAAGATAAGTCAGTCCTTCAGTGGCCACCTAGGACACAGTCCCTCGGTGGAGATCAAAGACAATGGTGCCATTTCCATCGAAACTACGATTATGATATCAAAGATTGCCATACCTTGAAAGAATAGATCAAGGCCCTTATCAGCCTAGGGCACCTAAAAGAGTTTACAAATTCCCAGATGAGAGAGGCACTTGTTCAGCCAAGGAGAAACTCTGGATATCTCCCTCCCCAGAGATAAGATCGGCGAGGCCCTCGGCGAGACACCAGAGCCGGACGGGAAGAGTCCGGTAAAAAACACCAAAAAGTAACAACTACCATTCGGATCATCAAGACAATATGTAGAGGCCCTGCCACCGGGGGAAGCTCGAAACATAGCAGTCAGGTGTACACAAGGACCATGGCCTCTGTTAACGGGCCTCATAAGCATAGAAAGACGGAACTGGCAATCTCTTTCACAAATGATGACTTGGAAGATGTGCAGACTCCTCATGACGATGCAGTGGTGGTCTCTCTCCTAGTAGCCAACCACGAGGTACGATGCATTTTAATTGATAATGGAAGCTTCATCGATATATTATTTTATGACGCCTTCCAACGCATGGAACTGAAGGACAAGCGTCTAGAGCCAGCCCCTACCTTACTTTATGGTTTTGGCGGATCTTCAGTTTTTCCTGAGGGAAGCACAGTCATCCTTGTCACCGCAGGGACGACACCCCAGACCTCCACTGTGCAAACCACATTTTTGGTAGTGAAGCAACCCTCCTCTTATAATATGATTATCAGACGACCCATCCTCAATAAGCTAAGGGTTGTTGTCTTCATATACTATCTAAAGGCTAAGTTCCCTACCAGTGAGGGGGTGGGTATAGTTAGAGGTGATCAGAAGACCTCTCGGTCTTGTTATCTGAATGCTATCAAGGAAAGAAAAAAGGCCGAAGCCCTTCCCCTTGAGGTGGAAGACCTCAGGGATAAGATGAAGACCCTAAGAGGGTGACCAATGGAAGAGTTAACTCTGGTGCCCTTTGGAAAATATCTGGACCAGACCATCCAGATAGGATCAAGCCTCTCCGAAAAACACAAGGAATAACTCATCTTCCCCCTCCGAAAGAACTGAGACTTGTTTGCCTGGTCAGCAGCGGACATGCCTGGGATTGACCCCAGGACCATTGAGCATCGCTTGAATGTGGACCCCAAGTACAAACCTATTGTCTAGAAAAAAAAGTCTTTTGCCCCAGAACACCAAGTCGCCATCAACACTGAGGTAGACAAACTGCTTGAGGCTGGCTTCATCTGAGAGGTGAAGTACCCCGAATGGGTATCCAACGTAGTGATGGTTAGAAAAACCAAGGGCAAGTGACGGATCTGCATTGACTTCACCAACCTGGACAAGGCCTGCCCAAATGATAGCTTCTCCCTCCCCCGAATTGATCAGCTGGTAGATGCCACTTCGGGGCATGAACTCTTCTCTTTTATGGACGCGTACTCCGGGTACAACCAAATCTTCATTTGACAGCCGGACTAAGATAAGATCGCCTTTATCATCGACCGAGGGCTGTATTGCTATAAGGTCATGCTCTTTGGACTCAAGAATGCTAATGCGACGTACTAAAGACTGGTCAACAAAATCTTCAAGGGGCAAATAAGGCGGAACATGGAAGTTTATGTAGATGACATGCTAGTCAAAAGTATGGAGGCACAAAGCCACGACTCTGATTTAGAGGAAGCCTGTGGGATACTGTGCAAGCACAACATAAGATTAAATCTAGCCAAATGCGCCTTTGGTGTGACTGGAAGGAAGTTCTTAGGGTTCATGGTCACCCAAAGAGGAATAGAAGTCAACATGGAGAAAATAAAAGCCATCATCGACATGATTCCTCTTAGATTTGTGAAAGAAGTACAACGACTCACCGGGAGAATTACCGCCCTAAGTTGCTTCATGTCCAAATCTGCAGAAATGTGCTTACCCTTCTTCAAGGCTATCAAGAAAGCCAAAGACTTCTCCTAGATAGAGGATTGCCAAGAGGCATTCGAAGGGCTAAAAAAGTATTTGAGCTCACCTCAACTCTTAACCAAGCCTCTCCCAGGTGAAGAGCTGTTCCTATACTTATCTCATGGGGAAAGCACTGTGGCTTCTGTCTTGATTCGGGAAGATGAAAGTGTCCAGAAACCCATATACTACGTCAGTAGAGTCCTCCATGAGGCAGAAGTGAGGTATCCTCCCATTGAGAAGATAGCTTAATCCCTACTAATAGCCGTCCGAAAGCTCCGACCGTATTTCTAAGCACTTACAGTAGTCATTTTGACTAACCAGCTAATAAGGCAGGTCTTTCACAATTCAAGTGTCTCTAGAAGAATGATGAAGTGGTCAGTAGAACTCGGAGAATTTGATATCCAGTACCGCCCTTGAAAGGCTATCAAAGGCCAAGCTTTGGCTAACTTTATCGTTGAAACAACCCTCTCGGTGGACCTCAGTATGAGAATAGAACCGACGCCAGATGAGACTCCAGATGGATTGCCTCCAAGATGGACTCTCCATATGGACAGATCTTCGAATGTCATGGGAAGTGGAGCATGACTCATCCTCTACAGCCCTGATGGCTTCACAGTCGAGTACTCCTTGAGCTTTGAATTCAAGGCTTTCAATAATGAGGTAGAGTATGAAGCCCTACTAGCCAGCCTAAGATTGGCCAAAGCCCTAGTCGCCGAAGTCGTAGTTGTGTTCAACGACTCCCAGTTAGTAGTAAGTCAGGTAACAAGAGAATTCGAAGCCCGAGGAGAGAAGCTCGCCCGGTACTTCCAGAAAGTGAAAGAGCTCGCCACTAAGTTCAGAATGTTTTGAATAACTCAAATTTTACGGGCCAAAAACTCCAAGGCAGATGGTCTGGCCAACCTGGCCTTATCTCGGCACCTAGAGCCAACTCGAGCCGTTTATTTAGAAACCCTCTATGTTTCTAGCATAGACGAAGCCCCGGTCCTACCAATAGAAGAGGGCGCGACGTGGATGGACCCAATCCTGCTCTACTTGAGAGATGGAAAGGTTCCCGAGCAGAGAAGCGAAGCTAAAAAGTTAATCACCCGAGCCTCTCGGTACACGATTGTAGATGGGCAATTGTACAAGAAAGCTCTGACTATGCCTTACCTAAGATGCCTCGGCCCGACCGAGACCAACTACACCCTCCAAGAAGTCCATGAAGGCATATGCGAGAATTACCTAGGAACTTGAGCCCTCGCTTTCAAGATTCTATACCAAGGGTACTACTGGCTTAAAATAAAAGAAGATGCGGCTGACTTGGTCAAGAGGTGCAGAAACTGTTAGCAGTACTCTCCAGTGCCACACCGGCCTGCTAATCTCCTCACCTCAATCACTAGTCCACTTCCCTTCGCTATGTAGGGGATGGACATCCTGGGCCCGTTCACCACAGCAGTTGGGCAAAAGAAACACCTCATTATAGCAATTGATTATTTCACTAAGTGGGTCGAGACGGAACTACTAGCCAACATTACGGACCACCAAACTAGAAACTTCGTTTGGAAGTCGATCGTATGTTGGTTCGGGATTCCTTGGGTGTTGGTTATCGATAACGAAAAGTAATTTGATAACTCCCGGTTCAAAATATTCTGTGAAGATCTCCAAATCGAGCATCGATTCTCATCCGTCGGATATCCGCAGGCTAATGGCCAAACCGAAGTCACCAACAGGACCTTTCTCCAAGGTATCAAGAGAAGACTAAATGAATAAGATAAACACTGGGTTGACCAACTCCTCAACGTTCTTTGGGCCTACCAGATGACTATACGTATGCCAATAGGAGAAACCCCATTCTTCATGATGTACGGTTCGGAAGCTGTCATCCCCGTCAAAATTGGAATTCCATCAATGCGCATATAGTTTTTTGAACCAAGTAACAATGAAGAAGCCTTAAGGATAAACTCGGACTTGGTTGACGAAACACGGGACAAGGCCCAGATCCGTCTAATCACGTACCAACAGAGGACAGCCCGGTATTACAACTCTCGAGTTTGAAATCAGAGCTTCGAGCTCCATGACCTCGTTCTACGTAAAAGTTAAGTGTCCCATCCTCACCACACAGGAAAGCTCTTTTCAAATTGGGAAGGTCCAAACCGAATCCGAAGAGTTTGCCAGGTTGGCACCTACGAGCTCTAGGAATTGGATGGCAAACTCATCCCACACACTTGGAACGCGGAGAACCTCCGCAAATTTTATCAGTAATATGAAATGTAAAGTAAAGAATCAATAAAGTTCAAAGTTTATAGAAATGTTATAGAATTTCATTAAAGTTAAAAATAGAGGTACAAAGTTGGGTGTTATCGGCCTCGGATACAAAAAAAAAAAAAAAAAAAATCTATTCTAAAAGAGTAGGGGCCTCGTGGACCTCGTCTTCACTCCCCGCCACCTCCTGGGCCTCACCCCCCAGCAGTCCCCTGGGGCTCATCCTCCGCGACCTCCCCAACGCCAGCATCCACGGCAGCAATCGCGTCCATATCTCCCGAAGAAGCATAAAGATCGAGGCCTGAAAAATCGAGCCCCGGGTAAAGGGACTCAACCTGCCTCTTGACCTCATTGAAGCCCGTTAAGATCTGGGCCCCGGCCTCATCCAGCAACTCCTTCTCTCTCTCGACAGCCTTGGCGACCACCTCTTCTATCTGGGCCCAAGCCAGGTCCCTCTCATTCCTGAGGGCATCCTTAGCCTTTTGTTTCTGGTCCCTCTCAAAGACGGCATCATTCTTGGCCCGTTCGACCCACTCTAGGGAGAAAGATAAAGCTTGGACCAGCTCCCAGGTTTTTTTCAGCTTATACTTGGTCTTCACCAAGCGATCACCCAGATCTGCACAGCATCGAGCGAAGATACTGCTAAGAACTCCAGCCTGAAACGCAAACTTTAAAAGAAAATGAATAAACCGAAAACCAGGATAAAGTAAAGAGATGTTACCTGGGAGAAGACGGTCTCTGCAGCCGAGCAAAGCGCCTCGAGAGGTTTCCCCAAGATGAGGTACTCACGTGCAACCTTTGGGTGAGCAAACATCGAATCGTCACCCCTAAGCGCCCACCGCGGTATAAAGGTAGCAGCGACCTCGGATCCTCCCCTGGAAGAAGACAGCCCCGGGGGAGGAGAAGGTATAGTGGGGTGTTCCTTTCCCTCAAGAACTGGAACCCTCGGAGGACTCCCTTCAGCTATGGGTACTGGGGTCGAGGCCTAGGCCTTTTTCTGCTCCTGCACCGAGCTACTAGCCTCTGTAGCCTTCTTTCTCTCTCGGGACATGTGCCTCATCCTCTCCATAGCCTTGGCAGCCATATCCATCTCTGCACAAAGAACGAGCATTAATAATTTGGAATGAAAAATCGAAGTTGCTACAAGAATGAAGGCTAAGGGCTACCATGTTCGAGGTCCGACAGAAGGCTAGGAGGGCAAAGGCCGCGCCTGTGGAGCTCTTCGTTATCTCTGAGCACCCCAACTTCGAAAGGCGCGGCCAACATAGCCTTCAACGTCTCCTGCTCTCGGTGCAAAAGGTACGACCTTTTGCACTTGCCAACACGCTCCAAACTCTAAGCAAGTTGAATGTCAAAGCTTTCGACACACTTTATAAAAAAGAAGGCCCTTTTCCACCTCTTCACGGAAGAAGGCTTGTACTTTAAAGCCCTCCTTCACCTCCTCGAAATCACGATGACCCACCCCGTATGACCAAGATGGGCTAATTGGAAATGCACTTTGAACATGTTCATGTTCATTACTCCTCCCACCTTCTGGAACATGACAATGAATGCCAGGATAAGTCGGACGGAATTAGGCACCAATTGGCTTAGCGCGATTCCGAAGTACCAGAGCACCGAACAGAAGAATGGATGGAGAGGGAACCTGAGCCCGGCCTTTAGCTATTGCTCATAAACACACAGCTCATAAGGCACCCGACCAGGGAGGACATCACAGGCTCTCTTCCCACCTTCTATAGCCCTCATATGATAATCTATGGGGATCCTATACCTAATCCTGATCCCCACGAGCTTAGACTCCACTATTGAACTAGAAATGGAGTTTTTTTCGAACATCCACTCATCCCTCTCAGTATGCAAGGCGACATCCCTAATGAGCATGGACACCCGGACGTCCTCATCCCCGAATGACTCCTCATCCTCCTCATCGGATGACTCCCCATCCTTATTCTCCTCCTCATCCTCTCTCCTCGGAGCATAGGGCACGAGGGCTAGAGCCTCATCGCGAGGGACAGCCTCCAAGGAGGAGACTTCCTCGCTGGAGAAAACTTCCATTACCTCCTCTAGCTCCCTCAAAAGATCCCCACTTACATCACTATCGGACATTTTACTCACCAAAAGTATTTTTGGGTTGCCTCCTAGAAAAACCAAGTGCTCTCAAAATTTTTCTCCAACTATAAACTCTCAAAATGAAAGTGAGAAATAAAAGAAGCATGGATCTTCTTTTATAGAAGCCGGGGCAGTAGAACCGAGAGACATTAACTCAACTCTCCAAACGAAGCGACATGCCTTTTGCTGTCACCAAGGTGTCGTTTCTGTACCTCGAGGTGACAGCTGTCATCTGAACACGGCCCTTGCTGTCACCAATGTGCCGCCATTTAATGTCAGCCATCATCGTTTGTTACGCCTGTAAAAAGGAAAACCCAGTAGGCTCAAAGTGGGGAAAAAGCCCACATACGCAAGAATGAAGAAACAACATGAACATGATTTCTCCAAGTTTTGATCACTCATCCAAGTCTCTCCAAGTTCGAGCATTTGAACTGCTTGTCAAGCGCTTAGACAAGTTCTCCAGGTCCGAGCGTTTGAGCTGCTTGTCAAACGCTCGGACAAGTTCTCCAGGTCCAAGCGTTTGAGATGCTTTGTAAATGCTCAGACAAGTTCTCCAGGTCTGAGTGTTTGAGCTACTTGTCAAACACTCGGACAAGTTCTCCAGGTCCGAGTGTTTGAACTGCTTATCGAACGCTAGGATAAGTTCTCCAGGTCCGAGCGTTTAAGCTGCTTGTCGAACGCTCAGACAAGTTTTCCAGGTTCGAGCGTTTGAGTTGCTTGTCAAACGCTCGGACAACATCTCCAGGTCCGAGCTTTTGAGCTGCTTATCAAACGCTCAGACAAGTTCTCCAGATCCGAGCGTTTGAGCTGCTTTGCAAATGCTCGGACAAGTTCTCCAGGTCCGAGTGTTTGAGCTGCTTTGCAAATGCTCGGATAAGTTCTCTAGGTCCGAGCTTTTGAGCTACTTGTCAAACGCTGGGACAAGTTCTCCAGGTCTGAGCGTTTGAGCTGCTTTGCAAACGCTCAGACAAGTTCTCCAGGTCTGAGCATTTGAGCTGTTTGTCAAATGTTCGGACAAGTTCTCCAGGTCCGAGCATTTGAGCTGCTTGTCAAACGCCCGGAAAAGTTCTCTAGGTCCGAGCGTTTGAGCTGCTTGTCAAACGCCCGGAAAAGTTCTCTAGGTCCGAGCGTTTGAGCTGCTTGTCAAATGTTTGGACAAGTTTTCCAGGTCCGAGCGTTTGAGCTGCTTGTCAAACGCTCAGACAAGTTCTCTAGGTCTGAGTGTCTGAGCTACTTTGCAAATGCTCAGACCAATTCTCCAAAGTCTAAGCGTTTGAGTTACTTTGCAAACGCTCGGACAAGTTCGAGCATCGTGAGACAGTTGTCAAGAGCTCGACAAAGACTTCTCCTAGTTCAAGCATTTGAAACTTCTCCCATATTTCGCCCAAAATCAGGTTCATTTCATTGGAATAAGTGTAAAAAGTAGGATATCATGTGAAACAAAAATTGAAAGAAGAATATTTTATTGATTTATCAAAGGATTACAACTAAAGACCTCGAAGTACAAAGAAAAAAGGGCACTAACGGCCTCGAAGCACAAAGGAAAAACCAAGGCTTCCAGCTTTTTAGGCAGTCGAGTACACATGCTGCCCCAGCCTTTTTGGTCTTCCTCCCGAGCCTGAAAGCTCCTTCCTGCCACGAGCAGCCTCAGGCCCGAGGGACCTCCTCAACTGCTTCTGCTCGGAATCTGGAAGAGGTCCTTGCCTCCGCTCGGAATCTGAAAGAGATCCTGACTCCCGATTGAAATCAGGAAGATGTCCTTACTCATTGAGAAACATTCCCACTCTAGAGTAGGCCTTACTCCCTCTTGGCTTCCATAAATCCCTCAAGGAACTACTGACTCCCCTCTTTCTCCAAGATCACCACCATCTGAGCACTAGGTTCTTAGTTCTGGGCTCTCAAACTCACTTTGATTTGGATTTACTAACAAAAACCCTTTTTTATAAGAAGGAAAAACACATTCAACGAGCGCATTTAATATGAACACAGAAAACGAAGAGACCTTTAAAATTCCAAGGTTACTCATACGCTTCTCCAAACGACTTTTTGCTTCTCAAGGATGACAAACCCATCCCCAAGGTCAGCCATTTAACGAAAGTTTGACTTGTGCGACCCAGAGATGGACACCCTACGCTCCAAGACAGAGTGCTCAGACCACGGGATGCATCCTCATCTATACATGCTTGGCTCAATCCTTCATCAAAAGGTCGTGCCCCATAGTACTTCCTTAAGCACATAAATGCACTTAAGGAAGTGGGGGGCCTGTGATGTGGCCCAAAATACTGCAACCCAGTAAACTCTCCAGCCCAGTAGACTCTCCAGCCCAATGAAGAACGGTGGCCCAAAATACTCCAGCCTAGTAAACCCTCCGGTCCAGTAGACTGTCCGGCCCGGTAAACACTCCAACCCAGCAAACCCTCCTGCCCAGCAGGGCCCAGTAAACCCTTCGGCTCAGTAGACTCTCTGGCCTAGTAGACTCTCCGGCCCAATGAAGAACGACTTGAAAAACCTTCACCTGGGCCCCCTCTAAGCACGCAGCCCTGCAGCCACTCTATGCCACCCTACAAACATGCCGCCCTACGGCCGCCTACATCTGCAGTCCTACAACCACCCTACAACACGCCACCCTGCAGCCACCCTACAACGCGCCGCCCTATAGCACACTGTCTCCTGAGCCTGCAACCAATGCCCTCCCACAGGCGGATGATTATAAATAAGCCAAGGTATGGAATTTATAGAGATAGAGACTTACTCGTTTACACTTGATTTGCTTAAGCCCTCGGCATCTCCCCTAAACCCTCGAGCTAACTTAAGCTTCGGAGTGTCCTCGGAGGTCTCCCCCTCCCCTCCTTCTGAGAGCCTTTAGTTTATCCCTGTTACTTGTGCAGGGCCCAGGCCACATCAGCACCCAGGCCACGTCAGCACCCAGGCCACGTCAGCATCCAGGCCAAGTCAGCACCAACCGTTTTTTGGCATCAACAAGGTCAATTCATTTCCCTATACGTCCTCATGTTATCTCTGGAAGACTAGAGTGTCTAAGTATTGATCGTGAATCCGGTGGGGAAATAGGTTTCCTTGTAAACAATGGTGTACAATAATTTTTAAATGCAGAAAATCTCATCATTGGTTTAGTGATAATACAGGAATTGCAGTGTATATCGCTTGCCTGTCTGCATTGTATGGGTCTCATTCACCTTTTACTGTTTATCAAAGATCTCTTTTTCTGTTAACGATAAAAAGACGACATCATCACATAAAGTTAAGATTTAGTCACATCTTTTTAACCTTTTCGAAATCACATTGTAATTTTAATGATTCCATTTTTCAACCTTTCAAATAATCTTTGGCCTAGATGATAGAGATTAGTGAGTTTGTTCTATGTTTGGGAGTGACATCATTGTTTTGTGGTTAAACACTAAACTTGTGGTGTGTGTTTTTGTAGCACAGTTACATCTTTGAGACTTGTGTTTGTTTGTCGAGCTTTGGTTTTCTTTTCCTTTTATGATCTAGTGTTCTTATATCCATAAGATGCTAACTCTGTTGCTCTGTTGGATAGATTTGTACATTTCGTTACAGATTTTTGTATTTGAAAAAAGAAAATGCCTAACTCTATAAAAAAATATTAAAACATATATTCCCTCATTTTTAAGGTGATTTTTTTATTAAAAAAATCCATGAAACTTAGTCAATAAAAATAATACCATGCCAACAATATATTTTATTGAATTTTTAACTTTCAATCGTTTTTGGATGGACAAGATTTTACCACCAAATAAAAATAATATCATGTCAACAACACATTTTATTAAATTCTTAAAAAATGATATTGTATTGTTTTTATTTGATGGCAAAATCCTGTCCATCCAAAAACAATTGAAACGTTAAGATGAACTTAACTTGAGTTTAAAGTTTCCTCTAAAAATTGAAAAAATCGAAACCCCTATACACCTATACACTATTATATTTTGAATCCATTTGATTATGTTTGCTCTAGGTGAAACACGTGGCATTTTGGTTATCTAACACTCGTGCAACATTCTTCAGTTGTTTTTTTTCTATCTTTTATATGTGTCTTTTTTGTAAACTGAACGCAATGAAGTGTCATTACAAAAAAAATAAAAGAATGCAATGAAGTGTGGATTCGACACCTGTCAGTGTGGTTGTTTACGTCTGGCCATTTTTTTTTACTTCTTCAGTTGTTTTCTTATTTTTTCTCTCATTTCTCTGTGTCTTCTCCATATGATTGCTCTCATTATTTTCTTCTCATTTTCCCCGATAACGATCTGTAAGTCCTTCCTAGCTACTTTTTCTCTGCTGTTTATCTCTCTTCTTTTTTTCTTCTCATTTTTCTCTTGTTTTCTTTCTGCTCTTCCTGTATGTCAGTGAGTAAAAGTTTAGTCCTTCTTCACACATTTGAGTATAACAACTACCTTATCTCTTCTTCCCAATAAGCAATTTATCAGTAAGAATTATCAGTAAGAAGGGTACTGCTTGATTTTAGGTTTGTCTCTTCTATTTTTTTTTGGGATTTTGATTTTGTTTCCTTTTTTTTTTATTTCTTTTGATCGCAAATTGCAGGTAAAATCTAAACCCATTCGTTTAGGGTTTAGGGTTTATATTTGGTCCAATCAACCCGACTCGGTCCAATCCGATCCGTTCCAAACCGATCTGACCCAACCTATTCGACCCGATCAAACTCGGTCCGGTCCAAATGGACCCAGTCCAACAAACACGTCCCAGTCCAACTCAGTCCGACTCAAATCCACCCGATCCAACACATCTGACCCAATCGTATTCGGTTCGGTCCAAACCGACCTGGCCCACATAGACCCGTTCTAAATCGAGAGGCCCAAACCGACTTAGTCCAACCAACTCGGCCTGGCCCAAATCGCCTTGGCCCATTTTGACTTGTCCCAACCAACTCAGCCCGACCAACTAGGTCCAGTCCAAACCAACCCGACCCACATCGATCCGGTCCAACTTTGCCAACCCAAACAGACCCAACCCGATCCAACCAACACGACACGACCCATATCAACCCGGTCCAACTCAGCCATGCCCAAACCGTCCTGATCTTCCAACCTCGGCCCTCCTGTCTGTACTGTTTTCAAAGTGCACATTCTAGCGTGAGATCTTTCCCCATCTTTTCATCAACAACTAGTGAACTCATATCATGTTTCTTCATCGTAATTTTATGTTTCTTGGTTGGAATAGATGATGATAATTTCAAGTTTTGAATTCATTGCTTTGAAATCTGTTTTGCCCATCAATTTTTTTTTCTTCCTGTTTTTTTTCCCTCTTTTCTCTTTTGTTATTTTTGTTTCCAATTAATGGCAAAGTAGAGAAACATGATAATGGAGAGAAACATGATAACGGAGAGAAACATGATAACGTTTGTTTTACTTGTGGGAGTTAAACATATAAAAGGCATATTAATTTTTTAACTCAAAAGGAATAACAATAATTTTTGCTGTTAGATTTAATTTCCTGTATCTGTAATAGAACCAATTTTGGTAGATAGCTTTCAGATTTGGGGTTCAGTGGGTAAGATAATTATGTGCTTGGCAGAGAATGGAGATACATTTTCATTTCTCTTTTTTAATGTGCTTTTGACTTACACTCCTTAATTTGCTTTAAAATTTATATTTAATTCAGGAAATGTTAATTTTTTTATTGGTCAGGGAATGTTATTGCAAATATATTTTTTATATACTTTTTTTTTCCTATGTATTTTCTCTGTAATGATGATACCTTAATATTTGCAAATAATGTACTTTCTTTTTGTTTCTTTTACATCTATAAATGAGTTTGAAACTAAGAATTAAACGGCTTACCTCCTTTTACATTTTCGATTCATTATTTGCTTCGATATGCTTTCGGTGTGAACATGAAAAGAGCGAGAAAGCAAGGAAGATATACACAACTTTTTGGTTTTTAAGAGTTTTGGATGTTGTGGTCGTAACTATGGTTATTATGATTTTGATTAGATTAGTTTATTTTTACGTATTGATGACATGTGGAAAAAAGATAAAAAGTAAAAAAAAACAACGAAAAATATTTTCATTTGAATTCTAAAATAAAGACGCATGATTTTCGAACTTTAAAGATGATAATAATGGTCAATTTACGTGAATAAAAAATTAGTTGAGGCTTGAATGATAATAATGGTCCATTTACATGAATAAAAAATCAATTGAGGGTTTGATAAGGATGTGCATAAGAAAAAAAGAGCTAATGACTTTTTTTTCTTCTTTAAATAACTTACTTATATAGACTAAAACTAAATTTTAATTATTTGAGAAAAATTAAAATTAATTTAATTGATTTAGTTACATAATATTCTTTTTGTAAAAAAAATTGTTTTTGTAAAGACATGAATTTTTTGTCAAACAATTAACTTATATAGGACCGTAATTTTATAGGAAAAGAAGAAATAATTATTAAATTTATTATAATTATGTGTGTGCACATGTATGTATGTGTGAAAATAAAAAATTGGTCAAGGGATAAGGGTATGCATAGAAAAATAAAAAAAAAATTTGGTTCCGTTATTTTAGTACTCGATATTATTTTTTTAAAACTTCAGTAATTTGGTTTGATATCAGTTCATTATTTTTTATATTTTGGTGATATTGAATGATTATTTTTTTTAATAAATATAATAAATTTTCTAATATTCTCGTACACCAAATTATAATAGAAAAATAGATTCAAATTAAAATGATCATGGGATGATGGTTTTACTTATAAAAATATAAAAATAAAAGATTATATTAGTCCAAATTCTAATAAATCAATAGAAGAAAGATTACACCAATCTAAATTCTATTAGAATTGCAATATTATTTATACACAGCCCAATAGTTATAGAATTAAAAATATATCGTTTTAATAAGGGTATATATATATATACACACACGATTACCCTGATCTAATTTAAGGCAATGAAAAAAGGATGTGATAGTTGTACTCCTCTGGACATGGGTGGAGCTGGAATTTAATGTCAAAATGTTGACTGACATATGCTTCTTTATGCATGTTAGCTAGGTCTGCAATGACACGAAAATGCATAATATCAACTCTTTAATTACTACTAACTAGAATCAATCAGCTTTAGTCATTTATCTGGAAGTCCAAGTGGCTACTCAATTACGTTACATATTATTTTTCTAATAGAATTACATTACATATTGTTAAAACATAGAGAAAATAAAGGATCAGTATTAGTATATTTATTTTATTAATATGGATGCGTCTATATTTTTTTTGGTAATAAAAGCACATGAATGACTCGGCTGGCTTATGGGTATATCTTTACAAAAGAGATTGATGTCTATGTAAAATCAAATTAAACAATAAGCATTACATTAATCTTTTTACATCAATTGTATGATATCCCAAATTAAAAAGAAACTTTGATTTAGAGAGTTCACTGAATAAAGAAAGATGTATGATATCGGACATTATTTGTATAAAAAGTTTGAGCAAATAAGTTTTGATTTCATTATTACAAGCGTGTGTTAATCTGTTCTTTTATATGAAAATGTGGAGAAGATAAAGAAGAACAGAGAAAATCAACATGGGTTGAAGATAAAAGAAATAAAGAGAGTGGAAAAGTTAAGTCCGAGTGAGATAGTGAAAGAGAAAAAACATGAGTTGAAAATAAAAGTTATATATGACATTCAATATGCCATTTGAACTCAATAAATTTTTTTAAAAAAACAGTAAAAAGTTATTAAGTGCTCCATTATTTCTTTCAATATTAGCAAGAAAAGAGATTAGAGAGGAATCTTGAGTTATGTGGATGAATGATGAGGTGTTAACGACTTCAAACATTTTGGCTGAGGAATTTTGTTGGGGATTGCACTGGTGCTTTAATCTGGGCTTGATTGCTTACCTCCAAGGTCATGATGGAATGCATATCAGGTGTTGCTAAAATTAGTCAGTGAAGTTCTGATTTCCTTTGCTTCAGTTCTTTTTTCCTTGTTCATACTTAGTTTTTAAATATTTTGTTTTTATATATTAATTTGGATTCTTTAAATTTTGGGATGTGATGGAACCATATTATAATCAAAATTATTTATATATACTAGAGGCTTTTACTTCACAATTATTTTACTACAAAGAAGTTGATCCCGTTGTAGAGGTGTTGAATTAAAGAATTTTTATATAACAATAGCATGATATAACACATTAACAAAATTGTTGAATGTCTAATAAATGTGTTTTGGTTGGAAAATGATTTTAGGGGAACGACAGTTTTGTTGCCCAATGTTATTAAGTTTATCTTAATTGATCTAATTGATAATGTGAAATAGTTTTTATTTGGTGGCGTTCAAAATAATTAAAAGATTGAGATAAACTTAGATTGAGGTTAGTGTTCATTTCATAAGAGATCCCAAATCCTATGCTTATAGGATTCATGCCAGGAACCTAATACTAGTGATGGATTTTGAAGAAGAAGAGTTTTCCTCCGTTAATTGGATTTGATGAGTTTATGTTACGTTTGGTTGTCTGGAATTGAAGTTTAGAATTAGAATTGAGGTAAAATTATACATTTTTTAATATAAAAATGATGAAAAAAGACTTCAGTTTCATCTTAATTCTAATTTTAAAGTTCAATTCTAAACAATCAAACATAACATATTATTGTATTATTGAGCAATCAGGCGAATTAATTTAATAGGAGCTTGAATGTAATCTAAGAAGATTTGGATTATGAAAAATATCACCAGTCGTTATACATCTTAAAAAGAAAATCTCTTTCTTGATCTTCTGGTAACTATATGATTACAAACATATGGAGGTATGATGTGCGAGTCCTACCTGCCGTGTCGCTTTACACTTTTAAAATCCATACTAAAAGATTTAAAAGCATTTATGATTGATGGGATCAAGTCTATTACAATTTTCTGTCCATATCTCAGTGGGGATTTTTGCTCCCTTAGCTTTTCATTGTGCTTATTTATTAGGTTATTGGGCCACAAGTAGATGCCAATTAGTGTTGATTTTATTGTAAAAGTCAATTATAAAGGGCTGAAATTTTTGCAGTTGTTACTTTTGGTATATGCAGTTTCTACTGTCAAACAATCCAAAGTGTGTGCTACATTTCATGACTAAATCCATATTTATAAAGGAAAGAAATCTGGATTAATGCCCAATATGCATTTGGTTGAACAAGTTGTGCCATTATAATTGTAAACGTATATACTCCTAATATAAATAATATTAGAAATTTATAGTTTATTGTAAATAAGAAACTTTAATCCTATTATAACACTCTGATATACCCTAGTCCTATTAGCACTCTCTTCTGTAAACACCCTGTAAATATAAGTTTCTAATACAGCAATATATAGCAGTCAGAATATCAAACTCTAAAATTCTATTTCAATATCTTCATGGTATCAGCAGTAAGATCCAAAAACCCTAAACACTTGTTTCTCTCCCTTTAAATCAAAAATCATGGAAAACATTACTCCACTTACCTCTCACTTCACCGAAATCCCCTACTCTGCTGTGATCTCCAGTAGCATCACGGTTGATGTCACCCATGTGCTTAGCGCCACACATGACTTATCAATCCCCTCTGTTCCATCAACTGGTCCTATCATAATCATGCCTACACCTACAGTTGGTCATTCACTTGTTACTACAGTTGGTCCTTCACTTGGTTCCTCACTCCCTCATTAATTCCCCAACTCATCCACCTTTCACTAATCTCCCTCTGTTCTCCACTTCTAGTATCACCCACCTGGTTAATATTAAACTCGAGAATTCTAATTATATTCTTTGGCGCTCTCAATTTCTCTAAGTCTTTATAAGTTACGACCTGATCGGGTATGTTGATGGTACTTTTCCTATTCCCACCCAGTATTATTATTCTAGTGATGGCACCACAACCCTTAACCCCGCTTTCTCACCCAGGCTCTGTACAGACAAATATCTTCACTCTTGGATTAATGCAACCCTTACTTCAGACACTCCAAGACGTCCATGATCTTCGTACTTCTCGAGATGTCTAGCTGGCCTTGGAACAATATTACCTTGATCAATCTAATGCAAATGAGTTTTACATTCGCTTGAAGTTTCATTAGCATACTAAAGCTAGAAAAGCTATCGAACAATATCTTCAGGACCTCAAATCCATAGTTGATGCTCTTGTTGCCATCAATTCACCTCTCTCCAGCAAAGACCTCATCTCTTATGCCTTAGCAGTTATGCCTACCGAGTATGAAAGCTTCATCACTATGGTCACCAACACCAATATCGCTCTTACATTTGATAGTTTGCTCACTAAGTTGCTCTTCTAGGAACAACTCCTGAAGCATCTCCAGGTCCTTTCTCAGCTTTCTGACCCTCCTACAACCTTTTCCACCACCACCACCTCTGGTACTTCTCGTGGTCGTGGTAGGGGTCGTTCTGGTTATCGGGATTGTGGCCACAATACTGGTCGTGGTGCCTCCTCTCAGCATGGTTCAGGTATTAATCAGTATTCTCACTTTTCTCTTATATTTAATCGATCTGCTGGTATTTTCCCTTAGAGTCGTGAAGGTTTATTGGGACCACATCCTGGTGCATTCTCCATGTCATGTCAAATTTGTCACACCACCGGTTACCTTGCCTTAACTTGTCCTCATCGGTTCAATCATGTTGTTGTCTCTCATGACTTGTCAAAATCTTTTGCTACTATTGTCAGGATCGAGCACATACTACTGCGCCAAAAGCTATAGCTGTTAGCTAGAGTGCAACTCTAATCTCTAAAGCCGCACAATACACAAGCACCACGTTTCGATTGTGACTTGGCCCCATCTGGGCCTCCGCCATGAGACAATTGCTGACAACACCTGTTAACAATATCCCTCTCAGCAATTGCACCACTGGGAATCGAACCCGTAACCTTGGCTCTGATACCAATTGTCAGGATCGAGCGCATACCACTGCGTTAAATTTATAGCTGTTAGCCCGAGTGTAACTCTAATCTCTTAAACAACACAACACACAAGTGTCACATTTCGATTGTGACCTGGCCCCACCTAGGCCTTCGTCACGAGATAATTGCTGACAACACTTACTAACAATTATGTTACTTGATGAGTCTAATGCCACTCAGTGGTACCCTGATACGGCTGCCTCCTCTCACATGACTCTTCAGTCAGGTTTACTTACTAACCTTACACCTTATTTTGGAAAAACTAAAATTTTGGTTGGTAATGGAAAATTTCTTGATATTAATAATGTTGGTTCTACTTTCTTACGTACCTCCACCAAACCACTTCACCTTAAAAATGTCCTGCATGTCCCACAATTATGTCATAATTTACATTATGTTAAACGTTTATGTTTTGATAACAATCGTTCCACTAACTTTGATGCATCTCATGTTGTTATTAAGGACAAGAGTATGGGGAGAACTCTTTTCAAATCCTCTAGTAATAGTGACTTCTACCCTCTTTCACCCAGCTCAGTCCCTCTCTCCTCTGGCACTAGTCTCTCTTCAAGTCTCTGGTGATGTTTGGCATCATTGACTTGCTCATTTAGGTCCCCATGTATTTTCTCTTTTACAAACTCGTAAGAATATTTCATTGTCTTCTAAATATTTTGGTTTTTGTTCGGAGTGTCAGTTAGGTAAGTCTAAACATTTACCTTTTGATTCTGTTTAGCATTGTACTGACCAACCTTTGGCTTTAATACATTCTAATGTTTGGCAATCTCCTATTTTATCAAATTTGAGTTATCGAAATTATGTTATTTTTGTATATGATTTTTCTTGTTATTCTTGGATTTTTCCTATGGGTAAAAAATCTGAAGTCTTTCAACACTTTTGTACCTTTAGAGCTCTTATTGAAAATCAATTTTCTACACACACAAAAAAACTTTTCAAAGTGATAGTGGTAAAGAACTTGATCAAATGCATTTCAAACAAATTTTTTCCTCACCATGGTATTATTTTTCGCATGTCTTGCCCGGACACTCCTCAACAAAATGGTGTCGCTGAACGTAAGCATAGACACATTAGTGAAATGGCATGCACCCTCTTAATTCACTCATCTATTCCATAGTCATTTTGGGTCAATGCTCCTTATACAAAATTGTTGTATAAAATTCATGATTACTCATCTTTTCGTGTCTTCGGGTGTGCCTACTATCCTAACCTCACTGCCAATGCATCCCATAAGCTTGCATCTCGATCCAAACAATTTGTCTTCTTAGGTTATGCTCAAAATTACAAAGGATATAGGTGTCTAGATCCTACCACTGGTCGTGTCTATACCAATCGTCATGTTGTCTTCCATGAACTATGTTTGCCTTATTCTACTCTCACTTCATATGTCCCCTCCCCTACACCTAACCACTCATCCATTCCTTCACTTGTTCTTACTACAGCTGAACCCCTACATCAATCTTCTCGCTCCCCCCTATATCTCCAGTAACTCCTGTTCCTAGTCTCATTGTTCCTAATCTTTATTCTCTACCACTGACTCCCATTGCCTTGCTGCCTCCATCTTCGGTCTCTACCCTTTGACTCCTAATTTTCTCTCCCGTCACTCAACCCACCCCACCCCACCAATGTCTCTCCCCTTATTATCTCCTTTATCTGTCTCCTCAACCCTAACCTCAGCTTCTTCCACTCCCATTGTCATTCCCTCTCCTGAACCAACCACTCTTTCTACCTCAACTTTTCCACCACCATCCCACCTTGCCCCTTGTCACCCCATGATCACTCGTTCTAAAACTAGAATTCGTAAACCCAAACAATTACTCTCTCTTTTCACTACTACCCAGCAAATTGAACCAACTTGTTTTTCTTAGGCAAATAAAGATCCTGAGTGGTGGTCAACAATGTTTGAAGAATTTAATGCACTTTTAACTAACCACACTTGGGATATGGTTCCATATGATCTAATGAAAAATTTAGTTGGGTGTAAGTGGATTTACAGAATTAAATATCAGGCTGATGGGTTTGTGGAGCTCTACAAAGCGAGGTTGGTTGCTCATGGATTCCACCAACAACCATGTATTAACTATCATGAAACTTTTAGTCCTATTGTTAAACCTATTACTATACACACTGTTTTATCCTTGACAATTTCTTATTCATGGGTGATTCGACAACTTGATGTTAAGAATACATTTCTTTATGGTTATCTCAATGAAGAGGTGTACATGAAACAACCTCATGGTTTTGTTGATACCCTTCATCTCACTTATGTCTGTAAATTACGCAAAGCCATTTATGGTATGAAACATGCTCATTGGACTTGGTTTCACTGCTTCAGTTCTTTCCTTCTTACTCTTGATTTTTTTTGTAGTTGGCCAGACACTTCAATGTTTGTTCTTGCGCCATCCCATGGTCTTCTTATCTTACTATTGTATGTTGATGACATTATTCTCACCGGTAATAATTCTAGTCTTCTTTTTTTTCGTTTTATTCATACTTTATTTAATCAATTTGCTATGATGAATCTTGGTGATCTTCATTATTTCCTTGGCATTGAAGTTGTTTGTCATCCCACTGGTTTATTTCTCTTTCAAACTAAGTACACCAACAACCTTCTACTTAAATTTTCTATGTCTTTAGCCAAACCAGTTAAAACTCCTCTACCTTCCCAGACCGCACATTCTCTACACGAGGGTGACCTACTGGCAGATCCTTCAGAATTTATGAGTATGGTTGGATATCTTCAGTACTTAACCATGACCTGACCTGATATTTCATATGCTGTTAATCTAGCTAGTCAGTTTTTGCATGCTCCCCGCATGGCTCATTTTCAGCTTGTTAAATGCATTTTCTGCTATTTATGTGGTACTAGTAATCATGGGTTACTTCTTGCTTTTGCAAAAGGATTTTTCTCTTTCATGCTATATAGATGCTGACTAGGCCGGTTGCCCTGACAATCATCGGTCCACCACAGGTTATGCTGTCTTCCTTGGACCAAATATTATTTCTTAGATAGTAAAGAAACAACCCAATGTGTCTGAATATGAATATTATTCCCTTGCCTATGCTATAACTGAGACCTACTGGATTCGCCAGCTTCTATATGACTTATATGTGTTCTTAACTCATCAAGTTCGAGTGTATTGTGATAACATTAGTGCTACTTATCTTGTTGCTAATCCAGTGTTCCATGCTCGTACCAAGCATATTGAGATAGATTTTCACTTTGTTCACAAAAAAAATAGCCTAAGGAGATGTCCAGATCCAGTATATTCCTATTGATGCCCAACTTGCGGATATCTTCACAAAAGGATTGTCATCAAGTCAGTTTCTTCAACATAAAAGCAATCTATCTGTTGTTTCACCTCATTCGGATTGAGGGGGCATGTAAATGTATATACTCATTATAATACCCTTATTCTTAAAGTAAAGGTAAAGAAGTAATATGATAAATATGACAAGGAATTAAAATAATATATATGAAAGAATTATTATTGAATAAAATAATTCTTTTGAAAAAAAATTGGACATTTGGGAGAAAAGAAAAAAAAAAATTGGATGTTTGAAAAAAAAAACATGGACAACACTTAAAGTCCAAGTGTTGTCAAGCTAACATGCAACCAATTTAGATAAAAAAAAAAAAACAGTGCAGACGGTGGGGGGGTGGTAGTTGTGATATAAAAACAATTTTTATATTGTTTTATTTTATTTTCTTACCAAATCATGTTTAGTTTTTTTCTTTCTTCAATTCAAATTACTCTATTTCTTTAAACATTTGGGGACTGAAAGAAGGTTTGAAAGAGTAAAATTTTAAAGAGGTTTACGAGAGAATTTTAAAAAGAGTCGAGGAAAGCTCTAAAAAAAACAAAAGGTAATAATATGAATTTTATTTTTGAAATTTAGCATACATGAAAAATACCCGGAATTTGATGTAGACATTTAAATGTATGAATTACGGAAAAATTGAAGAATGAATTAGAAATTTTAAGATAAATATTTTTTCAAGTGTTAACGATCAATAATCGGGAGAAATTGCTGAAAAGAGCAGAGAATGCAATGAAGTGATCCACGGGTAGCTCTAAGTGCTACGTGGTGAGTTAGATTTACTTTTAGTAATTGAGATAAATATGAAATATAAAGTGATGATATTCAAATTAATTATTAACCTATAATTGGACGATAAATGAAAGTTGGTTGATAGGTATGATAAGAATAATTGATATGTTAAAGATTTATTATATGAGAAGTAATATTATTAAAATAACGAGTTGATTAAATATATAATGAAGTGATAAATAAAATTCTTGACAAGCTATGATTGATAACTTGATATGATATATGAGGAGAGAATTTAATGAATATGATAAAAATAATCATTTTGAGAATTTTGAGAAAGAGCTGGATAACTAAATTGAATGTCTGAATGTATGTTTGTTTTTATATTATTGTTCATATGCATATTTCATATCATTGTTCATATGCATATGCATGAAATAAAAGAACCAGAAAGGTAACTAGTCTAAATGAAATAAAAGAATCATAACAGTCGGTATATGCTGGAAATAAAATAATCGGGAAGGTAGCCAGTCTAAATGAAACTGTGACAGCCGATATATGCTGAAAAAAAAGAACCGAAAAGGCAGCCGATCTAAGATAAAACATGTTGACATGTTAGAAGACGTTCCCAAATAATAATATAATTTAAATTCATGCATTGCATTTGTTTTAAATATTGATTATTATTGCTTGAGATGTTAAAGTGTTATTTTTTATTGTAAATTTATTGATAGATGAATAAATCTCACAGAGAGACAAATATGATGAGAAAGAAATATGAAAGTATGATATGATAAAAATTATCTGAGTGATTGATTATATGCTGTGAACCTCATAACGAGGTAATTTTGAGGTAGAATTGATAGTCTCAAGATGATTAAATATATGAGAAGAAGATATTGATAAATGATGAGTAGTGATAATAGAATGCTATTATCAAATTATATGAGATATAGATGAATGGATATTGAAAGATTATTTGAACAATTGAATACTTCTAGTAAATTTAATTCAATGAGTTTATGAAACTCACTCCTCATTGTTAAATAATTTCAGGTAGCAGGCAAGACAGATAGATTGGTGAGCTGAGATTCAGACCGAGTCATTATCTGTAAACCACGTAGTCCACATCTTCAGACTAATGGAAAGAAAACAAAAAAAAAATATTTGTAAATATTCATGCATAATATGTTGTATATAATGTTTCAGTTGAGATCTTAATAATGTAACTCCCCTATTAAGGGTCGATGATTTATGTATGTAGATAATTCAATTGATGTTTTTATATTGTTGCATATATGTGTCTTGCTGGAATTTCAAAATGTGACGACACCGTCTCGGGGATGACCAACTCAGGATGGGTCGTTACACTCCTAATTAAAAAATATTAGGAATTTCTAGTCTATTGTAAATAGGAAACCTTAATCCTATTAGAATACTCTGATATACCCTAATCCTATTATGACACTCTTCTACAAACACCTTATAAATATGAGTTTCTAATACTGCAATATTAAGCAATCAGAATATACAAACCCTAAATTTCTATTTCAATCTCTTCAACAATTATTTAAAAGCACATTGTTACTGAAGTATTCAAGGACTGATTACAAGATGCACCAACCTTTTCATGAATGAGCATGGCATTGCGTAATATATTTGATGAAAGCATCAAGGTTAGTATTAGATGATCCACCTTTGGCAAGTGCTGCTCGACAAATCCTTTGAAAGAACGCTCTTCCCCTCATCTCTTTCGCGTCACTGCTATCCAAATCCATGAACCTTTGTACAAGTTCTGCAATTTCTTGTCTTGTCACCAAAGCTTTATCACCCATATTTCTCTTCACCCTCCAGCCAATTTTCCAGTCTTCCACAATTTGCTTGCTATTCTGGACTTGATCCCAAAATAAAGGGAAGGTTAGCATTGGAATGCCAGTGTAAACAGCTTCAAGTGTTGAATTCCAACACAATGTGTCCAAAATCCCCCAACAGAAAGATGGCACAACACCTTAAATTGGTCACACCAAGGCACCACAAATCTCAAGTCACAGCAGCCATCTTTAAGCCTAAGAGTTCCCTCACGCACCACCCACAAATACTGAATCCCACTTCTCTGCAATCCTGCAACAGTTTCTTCCATTTGGGTAATTGAAACTAGAAGAAAACTTCCCATTGAGACGTATAAGACAGAATCTGAAGGTTAAAAATCTAGCCATTCTATATAGTTAAGGCCATTGTGTCCAGTTTTTATAGGGGATCTGCTTTCAAACTCAAAATAAGGTATTGTTGGGCCAACAGGGTGTAGAGGGAAACTAAATTCTGCTTCAAGTATGTCAAAGACTCGGGGTTCAAGCTCGTATACAGAAGTGAAAATCATATATTGAGCATTGCACACCCTTGAGTTGCTTTCCACCGCTTGTTGCAGTAATTGTTGGTTGTTTCCAAAGAAAATTGTTGGAAGATCAGCTACACGCGTTGTTGAAACTCCAGGGATGTAGTCCACAAGCTCATCTCCTTGCTCTATTACAAGCAGACACAAAATTTATCAATCTCATGTACACGGGCTTATGGAAGGAAATGAGAGTGGGTTCTGAGCAATTTTTTATCTGGTAAAAAAGCAAGCTGAGAGAAAAGAAGAATGAGATGATTAATATTTTATCTTCACATGTACAAATCACAATTTTTTTAAATTATGATGATTGTAGACTGCAAAGTAAAATAAGCTGATTTTTTTGTTGTCATTTTTTCCTTCTCTCTTACTTTTCCATGATTTTTACAAGTGGTGGATCTTGAGAAGAATTTTTGGAGGGACTGAACTTAAGACACATATATTTGTATATATGTACAATCTTTTTAATTGTATATACCAAAAGTGTGATTATCGTCTAAAATTTATGCAAATAATGTCATAAACGACTAAATTTTTACGATAAGAATGTATTTGGAACAAATAAATTCTATAAAATTTCTCTCTTTCCCTCTCTTCTTCTCTCCCCTTTGCCTTTTTCTACCTTCTATTTTGAAATTTTCATTTATTTTAAATATTTTAAACATAAAAATTAAAATCTACAAATTAACATAAGAAAGCCAAATATAAAAATTCATTTGAAAATGAAATGAATTCTATTTTCATTTGATTCTAAACGAAGTGTCAGTTTATGAACAATAAGACCAAAAAACCATAAAAGGGCAATAGAAATCTTCATATGAAATAATACCGGACGTTTTTTCAAAACTTTGATTGAAGTTTTGAAATGTTTCAAATTGCTTGAAGCCTTGAAGTATTCAATTTTGAACCCAATTTAACTACTTTTAGTCAAAAATACTCCAAATAAAATTTTGAACAAAATACATGTAAATTAATGGTGAAAACGGATATTTAGGATCATAAAATGATAAATTGTGGTCGATTAAGATGTTGGTAGCACGTGAGAGATTAGTAAACCAGAAGATGCGACATGAGCAAGAAATTTGTGAGAGAATGGACCAAATTGATCAAGGAAGTAATGGATGTTCGAAAAAATCGCTTAATAGACACATATCATATAAACTTTGGGGACTAGATATATAAGATTTTATAATTCATAATTCATAATTTTTATAACTTAAAATCTAA
>CM043699.1:13340637-13348137 GCA_023935145.1 Bretschneidera sinensis
CAACCAAATGAAGAAGGTGGGCCTAGTGAACCGGTAGAATCAACTCCACAATCTCAACTCCGAAGGTCAACAAGAACACGAAGGCCAAATCCTAAATATGCCAATGCAGCCATAGTTGAAGAAGCAACTATAGTAGAACCTGAATTGTTCGAAGAAGCATTGCAGAGTTCTGAGTGGATGACAGTTATGAAAGAAGAGATCATTGCACTTGAGGAAAATCAGACTTGGGATCTGATGCCAAAGCCAAAAGATGTGAAACCCATATCCTGCAAGTGGGTTTACAAGATAAAGCGTCGTCCAGATGGGTCAATCGAGAGGTATAAGGCTCGATTGGTAGCTCATGGTTTCTCTCAACAATACAGACTAGACTATGATGAAACATTTAGTCCTGTGGCAAAACTTACAACTGTACGAGTTTTACTCGCGCTTGCAGCCAACAAAGACTGGAGTTTGTGGCAGATGGATGTGAAGAATGCTTTTCTTCATGGAGAGCTAGATCGAGAGATTTATATGATCCAACCAATGGGTTTGCAGAGCCAAGATCATCCTGAATATGTGTGTAAGCTGCGGAAAGCACTCTACGGATTGAAACAAGCACCCAAGGCGTGGTATGGTAAGATTGCTGAATTTTTGACACAGAGTGGTTATTTAGTAACACCTGCAGACTCCAGCTTGTTTGTCAAAGCCAATAAAAGAAAGCTAGCGATCGTGCTAGTGTACGTGGATGATTTAATCATAACTGGTGATAATGAGGCAGAAATTCTTCAGACGAAGGAGAATTTATCAGTCCGTTTCCAGATGAAGGAACTTGGACAGCTCAATCACTTCCTTGGTCTAGAGATTGATCGCACACAAGAAGGAATATTTCTTTGTCAGCAAAAATATTCCAAAGATTTATTGAAAAGGTTTGGAATGCTTGAATGCAAGCCGATTTCAACGCCAATGGAACCAAATGCCAAAATGTGTGCACATGAAGCAAAAGATTTGGAAGATGCAACGATGTATCGACAATTGGTAGGTAGTCTAATCTACTTAACCTTGACTCGACCTGATGTTTCTTATGCAGTCAGTGTGATGAGTCGGTACATGCAAAATCCAAAGAAGCCTCATTTGGAAGCAGTTCGACGAATACTGAGATATGTGAAGAGTACAATTGACTATGGTCTTTTGTACAAGAAAGGTGAAGACTGCAAGTTAGTTGGTTACTGTGATGCTGGCTATACGGGAGATCATGAAACCAGGAGATCAACAACTGGGTATGTGTTTAAGCTTGGTTCCGGAACGATTTCTTGGTGTAGCAAGAGACAGCCGACGGTATCATTGTCAACCACAGAAGCTGAGTATCGGGCAGCAACAATGGCAGCTCAAGAAAGTACATGGCTGATACAACTGATGAATGATCTACATCAATCAGTAGATTACGCAGTTCCGTTGTACTGTGACAACCAGTTGGCAATTCGTTTGGCGGAGAATCCAATCTTTCATGCTAGAACTAAGCATGTTGAAGTGCACTATCATTTTATCAGAGAAAAGGTTCTACAAGAAGAGATTGAGATGAGGCAAATCAAGACAGATGATCAAGCTGCGGACTTGTTCACAAAAGGTTTGAGCACTAGCAAGTTCGAAATGTTTCGCTGTCAGCTCAGTATAGTGCAAAGAATGAGAACCGACATTGAGGGGGAGTGTTAAGAATCGATGTCCATGTTAGGCCTAGCTGCTGGCTTAGAGTGGGAACAAAGCAGGCCCAGCTTCAAAACCAAACTCCATTTCCTCCACCACATAATATCCATGTTGAGAATCAATGTTAGCCCACCATAAGTAATTCCCAACCCAATCTAAGTCCAATAATATTGTTCAAGCCCATAGCTAGTTTGATGATGTAATTGCTTACAATTACAAAGTGGGGCAAAGTTAGGTATGTTGCTATTGGTGAGGTTGTGTGGAAGACAACATAACTAGGTGCTTAATGGGTTGTGTGGAAGACAAATAATTAGGTGCTTAATGGGTTTGTGTGGTAGTAAATAAATTTAGTTTAATTATATGTGTGGTGTAGATTTCATTTGGTTTGCTATAAATACTCAAGTCCTCAAGGCTTGTAATTCATCAAGAAGAAAAACAAAGTTAAGTGCAAAATAAGAAAAGCTTTGCTAATTAGTGTTTTGTGAGTTCTCTTTAGAGTGTTTTATTTTCTTCTTCCCAAAAATAGTTAGAGTTTTGTACTCTACTTATTCAACATATCCTACTACCTAAAAGAAATTAGTAGATTAGAACTGGTTTTCTTAATTCCTTCTATTCTTACGGGAAGTAAGAATTTTTTCCAACTGGTTATGACGATGAGGAAGGAGACAAGAACTGCTCCATTTGTCTACGTTTGGTTGATGATTACAGCTTTACTCATCAGATTGCTTTATGGATGAAGGAAAGGATTGAGAAATGGAGTTATGCTCCGCATTGGCTCCAAAAATACATGTCTACAATCATTCTTAAAGGACAGCAGATATGCGTAGAGTGCCGAATTCATGTGAAGGACTATGTACATAAAACACAAATGGAAAAAACTGGTATATATTGCAGTTCCTTAATTCTTTTTTATTTCAGTTTTACAATTTTCATCTTTAAATTAATTTTTTTTACGTATCGATCTCTTGCAGTTGGTTTGTGGTTCTCTAAAGCATGCCCCACCGTCACGTTTTTTAATGATTTTCCACTCAAAACCCTCAAAGACAAATCAAAGGGATATTTGGCAAATGACACTTTGATTGTTGAAGCATTTTTTGATAACTTCTTCGAAGATACCGATTGGGCATAGAAGACAAGTGCTTACCAGGAAGATATTTTTATTAGGAACTTTAATTTTTGTTCATTGCCTTTTAAGAAACATTAATCATTTTCAATTAAGGTTTTCCCAATCTCAACAACTGTCCCTTTATGCTTTAGCAAATTTCTTTCATGGTTATCTTTAGCAATTTTTTTTTTTGTTGCTTTTATGCCCTTTCTACTGCAACCAAAGATTTATATCTGCACAGTTTGGATTTAGTCGAGATGTGACATTATAATATTATTAATGTCAAGAAATAGACTCTTACTTCTAGATCTAGTACCGAGTCAGAATATCGAGTCATTGCTGATACTACTGCTTAACTTCTTTGGTTTCGTTGGTTAGTATAGGATATGGGTGTTACACATTCTATTGCCACTATTATTTATTGTGATAATCAGACTGTCATAGCCATTGCTCATAATGATTTTTTCATGAGTCTACCAAACACATTGAGAATGATTGTTATTTTGTTCGCCAACATATCGACCATGGTACCATTCGCTTTGTTTCTATTTGCTCTGCTGATATCTTTACTAAAGCTCAGTTACCTTGCCGCTTTTATTATTTAGTTGACAAACTCAAGTTGGCATGCACTTTACCACCTTGAGTTTGAGGGGGTGTTAGAATATAATTAGGAAACTCTATTTCCTATTATAATTACGAAACTCTATTCCTATTATAACTAGTTTTTGATTACTTACATAATTTATACTTGACATATCTCACTCTTTGTACCATTATATATAATGTTGTATATTTGTAAATTAAATATAATGAATAAAATTATTCTCTTTTGAAACCCAATTGCTCCTATTTTTCCTAACACAATCAATAGCCTTCATGCACAAAAATAGTACGTCGGAGTAGGGGCATGCAAGCTTGAGCAGTATGTGGAACAATTTGATAACAAAGGTTAGCACCAAATTATCAAGAAGGATGAACAAAAGCGGAGCATTGAAACCACAATACCATCATATCACAATGATATCTTGTGATTATAGATTTAAAACATTCCCAAGCAAAGAAACCAACCTCCCTGGGGGCATTCACTAGCCAAATTACATTCTAAAGAAAATCTAACTTAATAGAAAGGACCTCATAAAAAGACTTAACATCAAAGTGTTTTCTTTTATTCATTGACCAAAAACCCTATCCTCATGAAGCGTGTCCAAATTCCCTTGGTAGATGAAATTAAAGAATATACTAACACCATCAAGTTCCCAACCATACAAATTCTGAGCAAAAAGAAAATCTCAAAAAAACCACAACTTCAAGATAGGAGACACAATCACTGATCAAGGCATCCTTGTCCTACACAATCTCAAAGATATCTTAAAAGTGCTTGGGCAAGATGGTCTCCCCACACCAAGTTTCTTATCAAAACAGTACAGTCCAACCATCACCTAATTCAAACTTCAAAAATGGAGCAAAAGAACTTATAAATTATTAAGAATATTTTGTTATGGAGTTATACTTTCTTTGGTATAGTTGGTGTTAAATATTCTTTTCCATTAGTTAATTGTTCTTGCTGTAAAGAAGACTTGCATCATTTTGGGTAAATCCATAGTGAGACGCTGTTGTTATGTTACGACAAGTATGAGGGTCGAGGCGTGATAATAAACCTGAAAAATGTTTTGCAAGTAAAATAAGAATGAAACACCATCTTCATTTGGCACTTCCAAATAATGCAAGGAGAAGAGAACCTTCTCTATGTAGTAGGGACATAAAACAGTAGAACAAAAACTAGCTATTAATGCTTTTAAAAACTTGTAGTCTGAACAAAGTCAATTGACTAATAATGACTTTAGCATCAAGATCAAATCCTTGTTTGTTCAGTTTTCCCCCCAGAAAATAGTACTATATGAATGATCGAGAGACACTTTGGCTTGCCACATACACAGGTGATTTACAACTCATTATCATGCTTTTAGAAGGATTCATAAGTTAAATGGCAGCGTTCGGCACAATATAATGTAGAGGCAGTGGCGGATCTTCGGAAGAATTTTTGAGGGGGCCAAATCTAAGCACGTGTATTTACATGAATATACATTTTTATTATATGTAATAAAAATATATGATTTTAGAGTCTAAAATTAATATTATTTGTTGAGATGTCTCTGGTTCGACTTGAAGACCCTCTCTGTTAGGGGAGAGATTTTTTTTGACCTGTTTTGTAGCCTGCATATAAAAGTGTTTATTACAGTTTGGAAGACAGACTACTCATACTACTTTTGTACTCTACATCTTTGTTAGTGAATTTCTCCGCTTTTGCCCATGGATGTAGGCCTAACCATCGAACCACGTAAATCTAGACATTCTTTCTAATCTTTTAAATAATCAATAATTGATTCAGAACTAGACTTTCCAATGATGTTTTTCTCACATGTAGATAACCCATTTATTTGTTAGAAACACATCCTTCATTTTGTTGCAAAACCTTGTTTTAAGTATTTTCATTACTGAAAAATGCATGTTCTATAGTAGATGCGGAGACCAAAAGAGTCAATGCAAGACGAATCAATCTATCAATCAAATCGTAAACTTTTGATTTTTATGTTTCCACCAATGCTCAATATAGCTAAAAAATAATAGACAATTTTTTTTAAAATTTGATGATTTGGTGTATCAAATATAAAATGTTGTAGCGAGCTAAAATCTCAATAATTTTTTTTTTTCTGTTGGTAAGTGAAGTCAAAAGGATAATATTTATCTACAAGAAAACATATATCATCAATGTTGAAGGTTTTAACTTAATCCACTGAAATGGAGCACAAAAGGATGCGAATTTACACGAAAAATTTGCATGTGCATCGGTGGAGAAAACAAAGGTAGTGAAAGCATGAAGGCCATGGCCATTATTTATTAGAGTTTGGAATTGAGATCAATTGAGGGAGGGGCCAAATACGTTATATATTTTACTTTTCATAAATTTTATAGCCTAAAAACAGAACAAATAAAATAAAATTCAAAACCTGATTAATTCAAGGTGTCTTTTCATTAATTTATGACTTTATATTTTTAATTGGATAACTTGATCTGATTAAAAGACCTTTGGAGGGGTTTTATAAGACTGGGCCAAAACATTTTTTTTTTCTTTTTTTCATATGTTAAATTTGTTCGGACATTTTGCTTATTTTCGCTTAGTTTCTTTACGAAAAAGAGAAAAAAGAAGAAAATATGCCTTTTTTTTTTTACCTCCCGTTTTTGTTTTGATCCTTATTTTTCTTGTCTTGTTTTTAGTAAGAAAAATATATACAGAAATATAAAAAGAGAGTAAAGGAGAAGTTAATTTAATTTCTACAAAAGAAAAGAAAAACTTAAAATGCGTTGAAGCAGCTAAATAGGCATTTTTCGTCTTTCAAATTTGTCTGCTTAAATATTTTGGATTTTTGGTCCATAACATTTCAATCTTGCGTTTTGAGTCGTCCAAATTTTGAATTGGTCACAAAATTACAAATTGTTTTATCGGCTGTTAGCCAATATGTTGAACTTTAATTCCAAACATTGGCTGAAAAATTTAAAATTGTATTCCGTAAATAAGGAAGGAAATGCAGTACATAGGATGTATATAAAATCTGGAAAATCTTGTGATCTAAGTCCCATGGAGGTGAGAAAATTGAAACCCTATCCGTAAAACCCGAAACTTTGAATTAATATAAAAAATTTTACAATTAAATCCATGATATGAACTTTATATGCTTAGAAAGAGGATATCATAGGCTTTCTAACAGTATATTGCAAGCATTTTTGTGTTATATGTAGAGGAAGATATAGGCCTTGAAAATTTTGAGATTTTCAAGCAAAATGGCAAGTTTGGAGGTTGAAGTTGACCTCCAGACCAGAAAACTACTCATGCGCCGTGGAGAGAATGATTACACTCTTACTCCACCAGACACGAAAACAAAAGCAGTTGCACCAGACACCAAAACAGAAAACAATGGTCAACATCAGAATCCGGTAAGGTGACGCATACCTGTAGTGCTTGCGCCGGGTCAGTGCGTATTCTTTTTCTGGGCGGGTCATGAACCATAGCCACCATTCCAAACACCATCGGCGTGGCGGTGCATCGAAGCTTTGGGTGGACGTTTTGGCGGTGCGAAAAATATCAATTTATTCAGGAAAAATATTTGTGATTTTTCCTGTATTATTTATTCAGAAAAATTACCAAAAAATTAAATTTTCCTGGATTATTAATATAATCAAATAATTTAAAAATATCCCTTTTTTTTCTTGAAATTTTCTAAAATTCAAATCTGTCCATTTTTTAATGTGGAAAACTTATTTTTTACTTTGATTTTTTTTTAATGCGGTCATCCAGTGAGAGCTAGTGAAAGCTCTTGGATTTCTGTATTTCTTCTATGGTTGAAAAAAAAATCAATAAAAATTGTGTACACATATATTTGTTGTCATGTGAATAAATTTAATAATTGATTTGAGTATCAATTTAAAATACCTACACATGTTAATTACTCTTGGATGTAGTGAACTTATCACTTGCATAAGAGTTTCTTAATTATATATCAAGAACATACAATGTTTAAGCACATAGATGTAATGTCATGTTGAGAATCAATGTCCAGTTAGGCGTAGCTGCTGGCTTAGAATGGGAACAAAGCAGACCCAGCTTCAAAACCAACTCCATTTCCTCCATGTTGAGAATCAATGTTAGCCCACCATAA
>CM043699.1:13350637-13378137 GCA_023935145.1 Bretschneidera sinensis
ATGCTACATGCAAAGAATGTACCGGGAAGATTTTGGGCTGAAGCAATGAGGACTGCAGCCTGTGTGATCAACAAACTTCCTCAACCGAGGTTAGGATTTGTTTCATCCTTTGAAAAACTGTGGAACATGAAACCCACAGTTAGCTCTTTTCGAGTATTTGGTTGTGTATGTTATGTATTTGTTCCTGATCATTTACGGAGCAAGTTTGACCAGAAAGCTATTAGATGTATCTTTGTGGGATACCACAGACAGAGAAAGGGGTGTAAATGTTTCGATCCAACGAGTGGAAGGTGCTACACTTCACGAGATGTGGTGTTCGATGAAGCATCTTCTTGGTGGTCCTTAGAAAAGAAGGTGTTGCCAGACTCGAGAGAATTTGGAGACAAGCTGCAACAAAAGATGGGGGAGCATACTGTTCAACTCCAACCAAGTTCAGATGAATCAGGAAATCCAAACAGCGATGATGTCGAGCAAAGAGTAACTCAGAATCCTTGGCAAATTGGCATGTATCAACAACCAAATGAAGAAGGTGGGCCTAGTGAACTGGTAGAATCAACTCCACAATCTCAACTCCGAAGGTCAACAAGAACACGAAGGCCAAATCCCAAAAATGCCAATGCAGCCATAGTTGAAGAAGCAACTATAGTAGAACCTGAATTTTTCGAAGAAGCATCGCAGAGTTCTGAGTGGATGACAGCTATGAAAGAAGAGATCATTGCACTTGAGGAAAATCAGACTTGGGATCTGATGCCAAAGCCAAAAGATGTGAAACCCATATCCTACAAGTGGGTTTACAAGATAAAGCGTCGTCCAGATGGATCAATCGAGAGGTATAAGGCTCGATTGGTAGCTCGTGGTTTCTCTCAACAACACGGACTAGACTATGATGAAACGTTTAGTCCTGTGGCAAAACTTACAACTGTACGAGTTCCACTCGCGCTTGCAGCCAACAAAGACTGGAGTTTGTGGCAGATGGATGTGAAGAATGCTTTTCTTCATGGAGAGCTAGATCGAGAGATTTATATGATCCAACCAATGGGTTTTCAGAGCCAAGATCATCCTGAATATATGTGTAAGCTGCGGAAAGCACTCTACGGATTGAAACAAGCACCCAGGGCGTGGTATGGTAAGATTGCTGAATTTTTGACACAGAGTGGTTATTTAGTAACACCTGCAGACTCCAGCTTGTTTGTCAAAGCCAATAAAGGAAAGCTAGCGATCGTGCTAGTGTACGTGGATGATTTAATCATAACCGGTGATGATGAGGCAGAAATTCTTCAGATGAAGGAGAATTTATCAGTCCGTTTCCAGATGAAGGAACTTGGACAGCTCAATCACTTCCTTGGTCTCGAGATTGATCGCACACAAGAAGGAATATTTCTTTGTCAGCAAAAATATTCCAAAGATTTATTGAAAAGGTTCGGAATGCTCGAATGCAAGCCGATTTCAACGCCGATTGAACCAAATGCCAAAATGTGTGCACATGAAGGAAAAGATTTGGAAGATGCAACAATGTATCGACAATTGGTAGGTAGTCTAATCTACTTAACCTTGACTCGACCTGATGTTTCTTATGCAGTTGGTGTGATGAGTCGGTACATGCAAAATCCAAAGAAGCCTCATTTGGAAGCAGTTCGGCGAATACTGAGATATGTGAAGAGTACAATTGACTATGGTCTTTTGTACAAGAAAGGTGAAGACTGCAAGTTAGTTGGTTACTGTGATGCTGACTATGCAGGAGATCATGACACCAGGAGATCAACAACTGGGTATGTGTTTAAGCTTGGTTCCGGAACGATTTCTTGGTGTAGCAAGAGACAGCCGACGGTATCATTGTCAACCACAGAAGCTGAGTATCGGGCAGCAACAATGGCAGCTCAAGAAAGTACATGGCTGATACAACTGATGAATGATCTACATCAATCAGTAGATTACGCAGTTCCGTTGTACTGTGACAACCAGTCAGCAATTCGTTTGGCGGAGAATCCAATCTTTCATGCTAGAACTAAGCATGTTGAAGTGCACTATCATTTTATCAGAGAAAAGGTTCTGCAAGAAAAGATTGAGATGAGGCAAATCAAGACAGATGATCAAGCTGCGGACTTGTTCACAAAAGGTTTGAGCACTAGCAAGGTCGAAATGTTTCACTGTCAGCTCAGCACAGTGCAAAGAATGAGAACTGACATTGAGGGGGAGTGTTGAGAATCAATGTCCAGTTAGGCCTAGCTGCTGGCTTAGAATGGGAACAAAGCAGGCCCAGCTTCAAAACCAACTCCATTTCCTCCATGTTGAGAATCAATATTAGCCCACCATAAGTAATCCCCAACCCAATCTAAAGTCCAATAGTATTGTTCAAACCTATAGCTAGTTTGATGATGTAATTGCTTACAATTACAAAGTGGGGCAAAGTTAGGTATGTTGCTATTGGTGAGGTTGTGTGGAAGACAACATAATGAGGTGCTTAATGGGTGGTGTGGAAGACAACATAATTAGGTGCTTAATGGATTGTGTGGAAGACAGCATAATTAGGTGCTTAATGGGTTTGTATGGTAGTAAATAAATTTAGTTTAATTATATGTGTGGTGTAGATTTCATTTGGTTTTCTATAAATACTCAAGTCCTCAAGCCTTGTAATTCATCAAGAAGAAAAACAAAGCTAAGTGCTAAATAAGAAAAGCTTTGCTAATTGGTGTTTTGTGAGTTCTCTTTAGAGTGTTTTATTTTCCTAAAAATAGTTAGAGTTTTGTACTCTACTTATTCAACATGTCAAAGAAGTGGGGTAAAGTTATAGCTAATGATCTCATTGTTCGTAAATGTCTTAAGGCTTGAGCCCGGTTCGAATCCCTTTCAGATGATAAATAGGAAATTGTGAAGACTACTCTAAGGCAATATCGAAAAGTTAGAACAATTTTATGAATGTCCCCAATGAGTTGGAATTGACAGAAAAATGTCGTTTTTATTTTCCAAGAATGAGGCGTACTGTTGTGTTATCATAGTCCCTAAATCTTCGCAATGCAAAACACTTTGGTTTTGTAGGAAAGAGGGATCCTTGGATGATTAAGATAGGAAAATGAGTAATAGATGAGGAAATAAGCTCCTTTGGTCATACAAATTACTTGAAAATTACAAAAAGTGATCAATTCTTAATAAATCCTTAAAAATTGTTAGAGAAATGCTTACATCAGAAAGGAATTGATGGTTATGACTTTCTCTAGAAGTGAATAATGTTTGATGTTATCTCAATAGCTAAATTAATTATTCTATTATCTCAGCATACTCTTTTAAACTGTGAAGAGTCAAGCCAATTATCCTGCGCGAGAATTATACTCACTATATATATTATATGATATTCAATGTTAAAAAAAACAAAGCGGGTTATGTATTACTATTTGTATTTATACATTTTTTCTGCTTTCTTTGAGAGTCAATCATTTAATTATATTTTTATTGCACATAAAACTCATAAAGTACTACTAGGATTGATAAGTGATTCCTAATTTAATTAAAAAATGAAAAATATAATTAGAATCCTATTAGGAGTGGTAATATTTAATTAGGATTGCTAGTCACCGTCCTGGGCTTGAGAATTCCTTTTCTAAATCGAACAAGAAAGCTGTGTAACGGCATTATTCCTTTTCCTACTTGGAGTTGTAATTTAACACGTATATAATATAGAGTACATTGTGTTGAGAATCAATGTCCAGTTAGGCCTAGCTGCTGGCTTAGAATGGGAACAAAGCAGGCCCAGCTTCAAAACCAACTCCATTTCCTCCATGTTGAGAATCAATGTTAGCCCACCATAAGTAATTCCCAACCCAATCTAAGTCCAATAAAATTGTTCAAGCCCATAGCTAGTTTGATGATGTAATTGCTTACAATTACAAAGTGGGGCGAAGTTAGGTATATTGCTATTGGTGAGGTTGTGTGGAAGACAACATAATGAGGTGTTTAATGGGTGGTGTGGAAGACAACATAATTAGGTGCTTAATGGGTTGTGTGGAAGACAACATAATTAGGTGCTTAATGGGTTTGTGTGGAAGTAAATAAATTTAGTTTAATTATATGTGTGGTGTAGATTTCATTTGGTTTGCTATAAATACTCAAGTCCTCAAGCCTTGAAAATTCATCAAGAAGAAAAACAAAGCTAAGTGCTAAATAAGAAAAGCTTTGCTAATTAGTGTTTTGTGAGTTCTCTTTAGAGTGTTTTATTTTCTTCTTCCTAAAAATAGTTAGAGTTTTGTACTCTACTTATTCAACAATTGGTATCAGAGCGGGACGGTCAGTACCGATATTTTTTGGAGTGAGTTTTCTTGAGTCGTGAGAATTTTGTATTCTACAAGTTTGTATCTTGAAGTCAAACTTGCTTGGTACTATCAAAATTTTACCGACACGATGGGTGATCTTCAAGTTGTTGGAGGGATCAAGAAACTCAACAACCAAAATTACAACACGTGGGCAACGTGTATAGAGTCTTACCTTCAAGGTCAAGACCTTTGGGAGGTTGTCGGTGGTGGTGAAGTTACACAACCGGAGGCAGAAGATGCCAATGGCATCTTGCGAAAGTGGAAAATTAAAGCAGGCAAAGCGATGTTTGCTTTAAAGACCACAATTGAAGAAGAAATGTTGGAACAAATCCGGGATGCTAAAACACCGAAGGAAGCATGGGACACTTTTGTTACACTTTTTTCAAAGAAGAATGATACAAGACTGCAACTTCTTGAGAACGAGCTGCTATCGATGGCGCAACGTGACACGACGATTGCCCAGTATTTTCACAAGGTGAAATCGATATGCCGTGAAATTTCTGAATTAGATCTGACGGCGTCTATTGGGGAAGCCAGGACAAAATGAATAATTATCCATGGTTTGAGACCCGAATACCGAGGGTTCATTGCCGCTGTACAGGGATGGCCGACGCAACCATCACTTGTTGAGTTTGAAAATTTGCTTGCAGGTCAAGAAGCTATGGCCAAGCAAATGGGAGGAGTCTTGCTGAAGGGTGAAGAGAAAGCGCTCTACACCAACAAAAGCAAAGGTAGTTTCAAGCAGCACACTGGTGGTGGATCTAAAAAGGATGGTGACAAGGTGAAAAGTCACCAAGGAAAAGGAGGCTCTCGTCCATGGGGAGCTTCGAAGAATCACGGTAATGGTAGAAAGTTCGATGGCAAGTGTTATAACTGCGGGAAGATGGGCCACATGGCGAAAGATTGTTGGGGCAAGAAAAATCTTGTTGAGAGTAATACTGCTACTTCCAATTCTAAGGAGAATAGCGAAGATGGTTGGGATGCCGAAGCATTGTTCGCTATGGAGGAAGAAGAATTAGCTCTCACGATAACCACACCAGAACGAATTGACTACAAGAATGATTGGATCGTAGACTCGGGTTGCTCAAATCATATGACGGGTGATAAACAGAAGTTGCAAAACCTGTCTGAGTACAAGGGAAGTCGTGTGGTGGTGACAGCTGACAACTCAAGGTTACCAATAGCTCACATCGGTAAGACGGTAGTTACACCTCGATATAATTCTAATCAGGTGCCACTTCAAAATGTTTATCATGTCCCAGGAATGAAGAAAAATTTGCTATCTGTGGCTCAATTGACATCATCAGGCCACTATGTCTTGTTCGTTCCTCGAGATGTGAAGGTGTATCGTGATCTCAAAATCTCAGAAAAACCGACAATGGACGGGCGAAGATTGGAGTCAGTCTACGTGATGTCAGCAGAGTCTGCATATGTAGACAAGACAAGAAAAAATGAGACAACAGATCTGTGGCACATGCGGTTAGGTCATGTTAGCTATTCTAAGCTAAGTGTGATGGTGAAGAAGTCGATGCTTAAGGGGCTTCCTCAACTTGACGTGCGAACAAACACGATCTGTGCGGGATGCCAGTATGTAAAGCACACCAATTGCCATACGAGGAATCGAAGTTTAAAGCAAAAGAACTGTTAGAGTTAGTACACTCTGATGTGTTCGGGCCCATTAAGCAACCAACAATTGGTGGTATGCAGTACATGGTGACATTCATTGATGACTTCTCCAGGTATGTGTGGGTTTTCTTTATGAAAGAAAAATCTGACACATTCTCAAAGTTTAAAGAGTTCAGAGAGTCAGCTGAAGGAGAAGTGGGAAAGAAGATCCGTTGCTTTCGCACAAACAATGGGGGAGAATATAGCTCAAGCGAGTTCTCTCAATACCTAAGGGAATGTCGAATACGTCATCAGTACACTTGTGCTAACACACCACAACAAAATGGTGTAGCTGAGAGAAAGAACCGGCATCTTGCAGAAATTTGTCGAAGTATGCTACATGCAAAGAATGTACCGGGAAGATTTTGGGCTGAAGCAATGAGGACTGCAGCCTGTGTGATCAACAAACTTCCTCAACCGAGGTTAGGATTTGTTTCACCCTTTGAAAAACTGTGGAACACGAAACCTACAGTTAGCTCTTTTCGAGTATTTGGTTGTGTATGTTATGTATTTGTTCCTGATCATTTACGGAGCAAGTTTGACAAGAAAGCTATTAGATGTATCTTTGTGGGATATGATAGCCAGAGAAAGGGGTGGAAATGTTGCGATCCAACGAGTGGAAGGTGCTACACTTCACGAGATGTGGGGTTCGATGAAGCATCTTCTTGGTGGTCCTTAGAAAAGAAGGTGTTGCCAGACTCGAGAGAATTTGGAGACAAGCTGCAACAAAAGATGGGGGAGCATACTGTTCAACTCCGACCAAGTTCAGATGAATCAGGAGATCCAAACGGCGATGATGTCGAGCAAAGAGTAACTCAGAATCCTTGGCAAATTGGCATGTATCAACAACCAAATGAAGAAGCTGGGTCTAGTGAACCGGTAGAATCAACTCCACAATCTCAACTCCGAAGGTCAACAAGAACACAAAGGCCAAATCCTAAATATGCCAATGCAGCCATAGTTGAAGAAGCAACTATAGTAGAACCTGAATTGTTCGAAGAAGCATCGCAGAGTTCTGAGTGGATGACAGCCATGAAAGAAGAGATCATTGCACTTGAGGAAAATCAGACTTGGGATCTGATGCCAAAGCCAAAAGATGTGAAACCCATATCCTGCAAGTGGGTTTACAAGATAAAACGTCGTCCAGATGGGTCAATCGAGAGGTATAAGGCTCGATTGGTAGCTCGTGGTTTCTCTCAGCAATACGGACTAGACTATGATGAAAAGTTTAGTCCTGTGGCAAAACTTACAACTGTACGAGTTTTACTCGCGCTTGCAGCCAACAAAGACTGGAGTTTGTGGCAGATGGATGTGAAGAATGCATTTCTTCATGGAGAGCTAGATCGAGAGATTTATATGATCCAACCAATGGGTTTTCAGAGCCAAGATCATCCTGAATATGTGTGTAAGCTGCGGAAAGCACTCTACGGATTGAAACAAGCACCCAGGGCGTGGTATGGTAAGATTGCTGAATTTCTGACACAGAGTGCTTATTTAGTAACACCTGCGGACTCTAGCTTGTTTGTCAAAGCCAATAAAGGAAAGCTAGCGATCGTGCTAGTGTACGTGGATGATTTAATCATAACCGGTGATGATGAGGCAGAAATTCTTCAGACCAAGTAGAATTTATCAATCCGTTTCCAGATGAAGGAACTTGGACAGCTCAATCACTTCCTTGGTCTAGAGATTGATCGCACACAAGAAGGAATATTTCTTTGTCAGCAAAAATATTCCAAAGATTTATTGAAAAGGTTTAGAATGCTCGAATGCAAGCCAAATTCAACGCCGATGGAACCAAATGCCAAAATGTGTGCACATGAAGGAAAAGATTTGGAATATGCAACGATGTATCGACAATTGGTAGGTAGTCTGATCTACTTAACCTTGACTCGACCTGATGTTTCTTATGCAGTTGGTGTGATGAGTCGGTACATGCAAAATCCAAAGAAGCCTCATTTGGAAGCAGTTCGGCGAATACTGAGATATGTGAAGAGTACAATTGACTATGGTCTTTTGTACAAGAAAGGTGAAGACTGCAAGTTAGTTGGTTACTGTGATGCTGACTATGCAGGAGATCATGACACCAGGAGATCAACAACTGGGTATGTGTTTAAGCTTGGTTCCGGAACGATTTCTTGGTGTAGCAAGAGACAGCCGACGGTATCATTGTCAACCACAGAAGCTGAGTATCGGGCAGCAACAATGGCAGCTCAAGAAAGTACATGGCTGATACAACTGATGAATGATCTACATCAATCAGTAGATTACGCAGTTCCGTTGTACTGTGACAACCAGTCAGCAATTCGTTTGGCGGAGAATCCAATCTTTCATGCTAGAACTAAGCATGTTGAAGTGCACTATCATTTTATCAGAGAAAAGGTTCTGCAAGAAAAGATTGAGATGAGGCAAATCAAGACAGATGATCAAGCTGCGGACTTGTTCACAAAAGGTTTGAGCACTAGCAAGTTCGAAATGTTTCAGCTCAGCATAGTGCAAAGAATGAGAACTGACATTGAGGGGGAGTGTTGAGAATCAATGTCCAGTTAGGCCTAGCTGCTGGCTTAGAATGGGAACAAAGCAGGCCCAGCTTCAAAACCAACTCCATTTCCTCCATGTTGAGAATCAATGTTAGCCCACCATAAGTAATTCCCAACCCAATCTAAGTCCAATAAAATTGTTCAAGCCCATAGCTAGTTTGATGATGTAATTGCTTACAATTACAAAGTGGGGCAAAGTTAGGTATATTGCTATTGGTGAGGTTGTGTGGAAGACAACATAATGAGGTGTTTAATGGGTGGTGTGGAAGACAACATAATTAGGTGCTTAATGGGTTGTGTGGAAGACAACATAATTAGGTGTTTAATGGGTTTGTGTGGTAGTAAATAAATTTAGTTTAATTATATGTGTGGTGTAGATTTCATTTGGTTTGCTATAAATACTCAAGTCCTCAAGCCTTGTAATTCATCAAGAAGAAAAACAAAGCTAAGTGCTAAATAAGAAAAGCTTTGCTAATTAGTGTTTTGTGAGTTCTCTTTAGAGTGTTTTATTTTCTTCTTCCTAAAAATAGTTAGAGTTTTGTACTCTACTTATTCAACACGTTGTGTTATTGAAAAACTACAAAAGCAAATTAAAAGGCTGTGAAGATCAATACATTAATAATGGAAGAGAACGTCTCTGACCTTATGCCAGTAGCTGCCAACATGTTGTCACCTGGTAATATATATTACACTCCTGCATGCCTTGTTTTCTTATATATTTTCCACTTCATTAAATTCTATAATCAGTGTTTATTTATTTATTTTCTTGAGTAAATCAGGACTGTTTGTTTTAGTCTCTTATTGACTAGATCTCTAGCTCTCTCTAATCTACTCATTGACATTCTAATCTACAGCGACTTATACAAACCGGTAAAGACCTTTTAGTTTTCTTTAAAAAAATATTAAATAGAATCAAATAAATTAAAAATATTATTACTATAATAGTATTATATAATATTAAATTACATCAAATAAACTAAAATATCGGGCCAAGATTGATTTCAGAGGAGGATTTCCATAGCTGTAAGGCTTAAAGTGGTTGCCTATGTTTTCAAATACCGGTCCTTGAATGGCATCAAGGCATCAACAGATTTAAGGATTTTTTTTCAACTCGGTTAGAACTAATGCTAATATTAAGGATTGATAAGTGATTCCTAATTTAATTCCAAAAACAAAATTGATTCCTATTAGGACTGCTAGTCACAGCATTATTCCTTTTCCTACTTGGAGTTGTAATTTAACACGTATATAAATAGAGTACGTTTTGCTTTTGATGAGCAACAGAGGCAAATTATAAAGCTGTGATCAATACGTTAGTTATGGATGAAAACGTTTCTGACATTATGCCAGTAGCTGCCAACATGTTGTCTCCTGGTAATACATATTACACTAATGCATGATTTTTTTCTTATATATTTTCAACTTCAATTCATTAAATTCTATAACTATTGTTTATTTATTAAGATTAACGCTAAGAGTTGATTTTGAGATGGGGGTTTGGTTTTCTGTTGATGAGCTAAAATTGGGTTGAATTAATCAGTGGCCTGCTGGTTGCAATACTTATCGGTGGCTTGTTTGCTTCGTCAAGTAAATTGCACCTGCTTGACATGATGTACTTTTCTGTTACGTATTCCTATTTCAAAAAAATATATTGTACATCATTATTGTTCAAAAAAGAAAATTAATTACATATAGTAATTCAAATCATGATTGTATGATTAATTCATCATGACTACTTAAGAAGGAATTTCCATGTTTATATTGGGCAGGAGTAACAAGTTCAATAAGAGATTTACCACCATCACACTTTACTCTAAAGATAGATTCATTCTCAGTGTTCGTGGACAAGATTTCTGGGTTTGGATTGAGTCATTATCTATCTGATTATTTTCAAGCTGGTGGTCATAGATGGAGATTAGCCCTGTATCCTAAGGGAGACAAAAAGAATGGTGGGAGGCATTTTATCTCTCTCTACTTGGTTTTGGCCGATTGTATAGAAGTCATGTCTGCTGGGTTTCAGGTTAACGTCAACTTCAAGCTGTTCGTGTATGATCAAATTCGAGACAAGTATTTGGCTGTGCAAGGTTAGCCTCTTATACAAATTGTTTTGCTCCATAGTTCACTGTCTTTTGTTTTTGCCTTACAATTATATAAAATTGTTTTCCAGATGCTGATGGAAGAGTAAGACGTTTTCATAAATCCAAGTCAAAACATGGGTTTACACGATTTATATCCAAAGCATCTTTCCGTGATGCTGCTAATGGATATTTGGTAAACGACGTGTGCATTTTTGGTGCGGAGGTCTTTGTTATTAAAAGTACAAGTGAAGGACAGCTCTTGTCCATGTTCAGTAGCTGCGAGCCTTATATTTGGAGGATCAAAAACTTTTCGAAGCTAAATAATAATCGAATTTACTCACCTATTTTTATTGAAGGAGGAAGAAAATGGTATGCGTTATTAATTTGTTGTTGATGTTGATTCTTGGAATTTCTGGTCTGTATCCTACTACCTAAAAGAAATTAGTAGATTAGAACTGGTTTTCTTAATTCCTTCTATTCTTACAGGAAGTTAGAATTTTTTCCAACTGGTTATGACGATGAGGAAGGAGACAAGAACTGCTCCATTTGTCTACGTTTGGTTGATGATTACAGCTTTACTCATCAGATTGCTTTATGGATGAAGGAAAGGATTGAGAAATGGAGTTATGCTCCGCATTGGCTCCAAAAATACATGTCTACAATCATTCTTAAAGGACAGCAGATATGCGTAGAGTGCCGAATTCGTGTGAAGGACTATGTACGTAAAACACAAATGGAAAAAACTGGTATATATTGCTGCTCCTTAATTCTTTTTTATTTCAGTTTTACAATTTTCATCTTTAAATTAATTTTTTTTACGTATCGATCTCTTGCAGTTGGTTTGTGGTTCTCTGAAGCATGCCCCACCATCACGTTTTTTAATGATTTTCCACTCAAAACCCTCAAAGACAAATCAAAGGGATATTTGGCAAATGACACTTTGATTGTTGAAGCATTTTTTGATAACTTCTTCGAAGATACCGATTGGGCATAGAAGACAAGTGCTTACCAGGAAGATATTTTTATTAGGAACTTTAATTTTTGTTCATTGCCTTTTAAGAAATATTAATCATTTTCAATTAAGGTTTTCCCAATCTCAACAACTGTCCCTTTATGCTTTAGCAAATTTCTTTCATGGTTATCTTTAGCAATTTTTTTTTTGTTGCTTTTATGCCCTTTCTACTGCAACCAAAGATTTATATCTGCACGGTTTGGATTTAATCGAGATGTGACGTTATAATATTATTAATGTCAAGAAATAGACTCTTACTTCTAGATCTAGTACCGAGTCAGAATAACGAGCTATTGCTGATACTGCTGCTTAACTTCTTTGGCTTCGTTGGTTAGTATAGGATATGGGTGTTACATATTCTATTGCCACTATTATTTATTGTGATAATCAGACGGTCATAGCTATTGCTCATAATGATTTTTTCATGAGTCGACCAAACACATTGAGAATGAATGTTATTTTGTTTGCCAACATATCGACCATGGTATCATTCGCTTTGTTTCTATTTGCTCTGCTGATATCTTTACTAAAGCTCAGTTACCTTGCCGCTCTTATGATTTAGTTGACAAACTCAAGTTGGCGTGCACTTTACCACCTTGAGTTTGAGGGGGTGTTAGAATATAATTAGGAAACTTTATTTCCTATTATAATTACGAAACTCTATTCCTATTATAACTAGTTTTTGATTACTTACATAATTTATACTTGCCATATCTCACTCTTTGTACCATTATATATAATGTTGTATATTTGTAAATTAAATATAATGAATAAAATTATTCTCTTTTGAAACCCAATTGCTCCTATTTTTCTAACACAATCAATAGCCTTCATGCACAAAAATAGTACGTCGGAGTAGGGGCATGCAAGCTTGAGCAGTATGTGGAACAATTTGATAACAAAGGTTAGCACCAAATTATCAAGAAGGATGAACAAAAGCGGAGCATTGAAACCACAATACCATCATATCACAATGATATCTTGTGCTTATAGATTTAAAACATTCCCAAGCAAAGAAACCAACCTCCCTGGGGGCATTCACTAGCCAAATTACATTCTAAAGAAAATCTAACTTAATAGAAAGGACCTCATAAAAAGACTTAACATCAAAGTATTTTCTTTTATTCATTGACCAACAACCCTATCCTCATGAAGCGTGTCCAAATTCCCTTGGTAGATGAAATTAAAGAATATACTAACACCATCAAGTTCCCAACCATACAAATTCTGAGCAAAAAGAAAATCTCAAAAAAACCACAACTTCAAGATAGGAGACACAATCACTGATCAAGGCATCCTTGTCCTACACAATCTCAAAGATATCTTAAAAGTGCTTGCGCAAGATGGTCTCCCCACACCAAGTTTCTTATCAAAACAGTACAGTCCAACCATCACCCAATTCAAACTTCAAAAATGGAGCAAAAGAACTTATAAATTATTAAGAATATTTTGTTATGGAGTTATACTTTCTTTGGTATAGTTGGTGTTAAATATTCTTTTCCATTAGTTAATTGTTCTTGCTGTAAAGAAGACTTGCATCATTTTGGGTAAATCCATAGTGAGACGCTGTTGTTATGTTACGACAAGTATGAGGGTCGAGGCATGATAATAAACCTGAAAAATGTTTTGCAAGTAAAATAAGAATGAAACACCATCTTCATTTGGCACTTCCAAATAATGCAAGGAGAAGAGAACCTTCTTATGTAGTAGGGACATAAAACAGTAGAACAAAAACTAGCTATTAATGCTTTTAAAAACTTGTAGTCTGAACAAAGTCAATTGACTAATAATGACTTTAGCATCAAGATCAAATCCTTGTTTGTTCAGTTTTCCCCCCAGAAAATAGTACTATATGAATGATCGAGAGACACTTTGGCTTGCCACATACACAGGTGATTTACAACTCATTATCATGCTTTTAGAAGGATTCATAAGTTAAATGGCAGCGTTCGGCACAATATAATGTAGAGGCAGTGGCGGATCTTCGGAAGAATTTTTGAGGGGGCCAAATCTAAGCACGTGTATTTACATGAATATACATTTTTATTATATGTAATAAAAATATATGATTTTAGAGTCTAAAATTAATATTATTTGTTGAGATGTCTCTGGTTCGACTTGAAGACCCTCTCTGTTAGGGGAGAGATTTTTTTGACCTGTTTTGTAGCCTGCATATAAAAGTGTTTATTACGGTTTGGAAGACAGACTACTCATACTACTTTTGTACTCTACATCTTTGTTAGTGAATTTCTCCGCTTTTGCCCATGGATGTAGGCCTAACCATCGAACCACGTAAATCTAGACATTCTTTCTAATCTTTTAAATAATCAATAATTGATTCAGAACTAGACTTTCCAATGATGTTTTTCTCACATGTAGATAACCCATTTATTTGTTAGAAACACATCCTTCATTTTGTTGCAAAACCTTGTTTTAAGTATTTTCATTACTGAAAAATGCACGTTCTATAGTAGATGCAGAGACCAAAAGAGTCAATGCAAGACGAATCAATCTATCAATCAAATCGTAAACCTTTGATTTTTATGTTTCCACCAATGCTCAATATAGCTAAAAAATAATAGACAACTTTTTTTAAAATTTGATGATTTGGTGTATCAAATATAAAATGTTGTAGCGAGCTAAAATCTCAATTATTATTTTTTTTCTGTTGGTAAGTGAAGTCAAAAGGATAATATTTATCTACAAGAAAACATATATCATCAATGTTGAAGGTTTTAACTTAATCCACTGAAATGGAGCACAAAAGAATGCGAATTTACACGAAAAATTTGCATGTGCATCGGTGGAGAAAACAAAGGTAGTGAAAGCATGAAGGCCATGGCCATTATTTATTAGAGTTGGGAATTGAGATCAATTGAGGGAGGGGCCAAATACGTTATATATTTTACTTTTCATAAATTTTATAGCCTAAAAACAAAAAAAATAAAATAAAATTCAAAACTTGATTAATTCAAGGTGTCTTTTCATTAATTTATTGACTTTATATTTTTAATTGGATAACTTGATCAGATTGAACACATACTCACTTGTAGACCTCTTGCTATCAATGTCTCCTCCCTAGTCAGCATCAATTGATCCTATAATATTAAGATTCTTCTTACCTCCCATACCTCCATAACATAATGCAAACTCTGACATGCCATGAAGATATCTAAGAACTCTCTTGATTGTAGTCCAACGTTCATTCCCAGGATTAGACATATATCTACTCAATACTCCCACTGCTTGGGCAATATCTGGTCTCGTACACACCATGGCATACATCAAGCTTCCAACCGCACTAGCATAAGGTACGTGCGCCATATCTTCAGCTTCTTCCTTCATCTTCGGACATTGTTCCGCAAACAACTTAGTTCCCAAAGGCATGGGAGTCCTTACCGGCTTGCTGTCAGACATGTTGAATTTTTTCAACACTTCTTCAATATACTTCTTCTAACTTACCCATAGTTTTCGATTTTCATGATCCCTTTTTATCTGCATGCCCAAGATAAAATTCCCTGGCCTTGGGTCTTTCCTGTCAAACTGCCTTGCCAACAATTCCTTCACAGTGCTAATGATCTTCCTGTTATTTCCAATCAGCAGCATATCATCCACATACAAGTTTAAAATGACAAATCAACCCCTAACCTTTTCACGTAGACGTAGTGATCAACATAGCTGCGAGTGAACCCAAGCTAAATGGCATTTGTATCAAAATTTTGGTTCCATATCCGTGGTGACTACTTTAGTCCGTACATAGACTTCTTCAATTTACAAACCAGCTTTTCCTTTCCTTTGCTCACAAAGCCTTTAGGCTGTTTCATGTAAATTCCCTCCTCTAAGTCCCCATGAAGGAAAGCTGTCTTCACATCCAGTTTCTCAACCTTTAGATCATAAGCAGCTGCCATAGATAAGACACATCTGATAGATGTTAACTTTGCTACCCGAGAAAATATTTCATCATAGTCAATTCCCTCTATTTGCGAGTACCCTTTTGCAACCAGACGTGCTTTATACTTTTCTACCATTCCATCTGCATTTGTTTTCTTCTTGAAAATCCATTTGCACCCAATTACCATCCTATATTTACGCAATTTCATAAGGCTCCATGTTTCATTCTTGTCCAGTGCCTGCATATCATTTTTCATAGCATCCTCCCACAGATTTGCATCCTTCGAGGTCCTTACCTCTTTCACTGTGCTCGGATCATCACCAATAATATTTAAAGTATATAATGCACTGCAAGCACTAGGGGAATACCTGATGGGTGGTCTCTTAATCAATGTCGATCTCTTTATGACAGGCATGGTCTCTACCTCTGAGCTAGCATCTGAATCCTCATCCTCTACATCAGAAATATGAATATCTTGCTCAGACTCAACTGACACAGTATCTGAAGTATCTGGTGCAGTTTGTAAGGTAGTCTCCCACTTTTTATCTCCCAGGCTAAGGTCAATCTGAACTTGTTTTGGTTGTTCCGGTACATCTTGGACAGCCGCCATATCCCTTTGTGTTTCCTTGAACAAAACATCTCTGCTGTAAACTGTACTTTTGTTTTCTAGATTCCATAACTTGTACCTCTTGACCCCATCCTTATAACCAATAAAGATGCACTTCACTGATTTGCTGTCAAGTTTGTTCCTCTTTTCTTTTGGCATATATATATAAGCATCACACCCTAACATGACTCAAACTCGGCTTATTCCCAAATAATGCCTCAAACGGTGTCTGATCATGTAAAGTTGATGTAGGTGACCTGTTTTTCAGATAACATGCCGTAGCTACAGCCTCTGCCCAGAACTCCGGTTCTAAGCCTACACAACTCAACATACTCCTCGATTTCTCCATGAGTGACCGATTGAGTCTCTCGGCCACTCCATTCTGTTGAGGTGTATATGGAGTTATTTTCTGTCTTGCAATGTCGTTTGCCATATAAAATTGCTCAAACCTTTTTAAGCAAAATTCCTCTCCATTATCTATTCTTAGTACCTTTATCTTTCTTTCCATATGATTTTCTACCAATGCTTTAAACTAATGGAACTTATCAAATGCTTCAGCTTTACTCTTAATGAAATAAGTCCATGCATACCTTGAAAAATCATCAATGAAAGAGACATAATACCTTGATTTTCCAAGAGATCGGACCGGAACTGGCCCAAACAAATCACTATGTATTAAATCCAGCATACCATTTGCCCTCGTGCCAGCGGACTTAAAACTCATACGGTTTTGCTTGCTATATAGACAATACTCACAGAAACCGAATCCCATGGAGTAATATGGGACTCCCTTCACCATTTGCTTTGATGATAAATTAGATAGTCCATTTTCACCGATATGCCCAAGCCTCTAATGCCACAACATAGAGGACGTCGCCTCATCATCAGTGGCCTTCTTAGAGATAAAACCTCCACTGCACTGAGTTTGTACTGTATTTCCTAGTAGTTTGTACAATGTACGATACCAAACACCTCATGCAATTACTAATGATCCATGAGTCATCTTGCACGAATTTTTGTCACAGTTGAAATTTACTCCCCCATCTGCCATCTTGCTGACTGATATTAGGTTCCTGCTGAGACCTGGAATATGCATCACGCCTGGAAGTGTTCTAATTGTCCATCATTCATCATCAACTTTACCTTCTCACGACCAATAATTTTCACTGGAGAGTTATCTCCCAATAAAACATTTCCCCTATCAAATATTTCATACTCATGAAACCAATCCCTATGAGGTGTTATGTGAAAGGATGCTCATGTGTCAATTATCCAAGCACTCTAATTTGATTGAGCCAAACAGGATACCTTATTTAAGTCACCAGCATCATTATCATACAGGTTCCCATTACCTAAAACTGATATCTTGCATGTTCACTTTTCAAGGTTCATACTCTTACTTCTGCACTTATTCTTTAGATGACCAGGCTTCCTACACTTCCAACACTTCAACCCAGATTTATCCCTACTTTTCGATCTTCCCCTGAACTAGGGTTTATCACCAGACCACATGTAGGATTTATCATAGGTTCGCCCTCTCATAGATAAGGCCTCATTTGATGAGTTTTTTGTACCCTGCCGCCTTATCTCCTTAGACAATAAGGCTACCACGACATTCTCAAAAGACAGATCAGTTATACCACTACCAATCACAACTATCAAGTTATTCCATAAATCAGGCAATGAATAAAGCAGTGTAATAGCCTTATCGTCATCTGTCACATCAATACTAATAGATAATAACTGACCTATCAAAGTGTTGAACTCATGTAGATGAATAGAGAAAGAATCGCCCTCAGCCATCCGAAGGTTGTACAACTTCTTCCGCAAAAACAGTTTGATTACCAGAGATTTACTTTGATAAAGGCTTTCCAGCTTTTTCTAGAGATCTTTCGTAGTCTTTTCTCCATAAACATTTATCAGGATAGAATCGGCTAGGCACAGCCGAATCAGACTTCGTGTCTTCCGATAGAGCTTCTCCCACTCTGTGATGGTTACTGAAGATGATGTTGAAACCACCACCGGAGACGTTTTTACTGTGGACATCATACTCTTCGGTGTCTTATCGACTATCACCATCCACAGATCCCTATCCCTGAATAGATCCTCCATATTCAGTTTCTATAACTCGAAGCTCTTCCCTCCGAACTTTTCGATTTCAATCCGTGATCCAATCGACATCTTTGATCATAAATCCTCGAACACAAGGCTCTGATACCAATTGAACGATTCGAGACATGTTAATCACACGAATTATAGATAGAAAGAAAAGAAGACAAGATTTACCCAAGTTCACCCAAAAATAGGGCTATGTCCTGCCAAAAGTTTCTTATTATCAACCTCACAAATCTCTATGTTACTATGTATACTCAGTACATAAAGATCTGGTCCCATTAAGTATGCACCAACTCTAACAATCTCCCACTTGGTAAATACTTCACACACATGAAAAACTTCCAGGACTCCGTTTCTTCAAGCCCACCTTAGTAGCACACCACTCAAACTTTGCTAGACTGACTGCTTTAGTCAAGAAATCTGTGTTGTTCACTGTTGTATCGACTTTCTCCAAGATTATCATATTTTTTTCAATCTTTTCCATGATGAAGTGTTATTTGATATCAATGTGCTTCGTCTGTGAATGAAATGTAGGATTCTTTGCTAAGAAGATAACACCTTGATTGTCACATTTCACCTTCACTGCTTTTTATTTTAACTCAAGCTCAGATCATAACCTTAGAAGACAAACCACTTTATTTCCAGCATGAGTTATTGCCATATACTCTACTTCTGTAGATGAAAGTGTAACAACACTTTGCCTTTTACTCATCTAACTCACTGCCCCACCAAACAGATTGTATACATACCTGCTTGTAGACCTTCTGCTATCAATGTCTCCTCCTCAGTCAGTATCAACTGATCCTACAATATCAATATTCTTCTTACTTCCCATACCTCTATAACATAATGCAAACTCTGACGTGCCACGAAGATATCTAAGAACTCTCTTGATTGCAGTCCAGTGCTCTTTTCCAGGATTAGACATATATCTACTCAATACTCACACTTCTTGGGTAATATTTGGTCTCGTACACACCATGGCGTACATCAAGCTTCCAACTGCACTAGTATAAAGTACGTGCGCCATATCTTCAGCTTCTTCCTCCGTCTTCGGACATTGTTCCGTAGATAACTTGGTTCCCAAAAGCATAGGAGTCCCTATCGGCTTGCTGTCAGACATGTTGAATTTCTTTAACACTTAATATACTTCTTCTGACTTAGGTATGAATGTTGTGCGAAAATATACCTAAATAAATAGGTGAATAATCGTACTTGTTTTACTTGCAAGTGCACAAGGTCAACAGTGTAGTATAGTGTGCGAATGCAAGATCATCTCCACAGGGATTGGTAAAGTTCAGTTTAGAATTATATTCGCAATATAAAAAGATAGAAATAATAAAAGTGTTGAGAAATAATAAAGATAAAATACTAAGGATAAAGGCGTAGGGACTTGATATCCACCACTAATTATGCTACCACAATATAATAGTATGCCAATGCTTTATTCATGCCATGTATACCTACTGGTCGCCAACCTAAGGGCATGGTATCTACTCCTTAAGCTATTGATTTCCCTAAGCAACGAGTTAGGCATGGTATCTACTCTAACTCTTTTCTTCCTTAAGGGATTCAGCATGGTATCTGCTTGAGTTGTTCCTTAAGAAAACATAAGTACTATGGAAATCGACAACCACATGAGACCTAGGGCATGGTATCTACTCCCGGTTTCCCATGTTGATTAACCCGGGTATCCGGATAAGATATCCCTTGTTACTAATGTTAGACCCAGGACTCGGTCATCTAAATTGATCTAACTAACAAGTCCATACCACATGCACATATTGATCAGACATATACATATGAGGAATTTAAATAAAAGCATGTATTAATCAAGTTTAAGCAACACAACATAAATATTGCAAAGGTGCCAATACTAAATTTATTGAGTAAACATAATTAGGGCTTCAACCAAGCCCTACTAAGAATTTAATTACACATAATAAAATAAAAAGGAAAGAAGAAACCCGAGAGAAGAGGCGTCAATTCTGCTCCACGGTCTCCTTCTCCAAGCTAAAGCAAAAGAGAAAAGTGTTTTCTATCTAAGGGTGTAAGGTGTCTTTTTGTGTGTGAGTTTACAAGTGTATTTATAGGTCCTTGAGAAGTCCTAATAGACTCATGAGTTTCTAAACTTTTCTAAAACACAAAACTCCTTTATTTCCAAAATAGAGTTATTTCCAAAATAAGGTTATTTCCAAAATAGGGTTATTTCCAAAATAGGGTTCTGCAGTTTACTATTCACACCTGTACATTTGCGCTCGATCGCATGTGTCCTTGCGCTCGATCGCAGTGTGCGCTCGATCCTACAAGTGTGCGCATGATCGCATGTGCGCTCGATCGCATTGCATGTGCGCTCGATCGCACTTTGTCCAGAAAGTACTCCAGGGCTTCTAGATTTCTTCCTTAAAGTTCCAAAACTGCTTCTTTTTCTCCAAGTCCCTATAAAAACATGTAAAACACACAAATGGAGTAAAAGATACCAAATTAACGTAATAAAGGATCTAACAAGTGTAAATAAGGGGGCTTAAATATGTATATTTAAGCGTCTATCACACCCCCAAACTTACATATTGCTAGTCCCTTAGCAATACTAAATTCAAAACTAAAACAGAAATATAGATAAATCCAATGTTCATAGTGTCAATAAAAAAATCTAGATTTTACACAAAACAATGATGCGCATTCATGAGCAAGCTTAACAAGTGTAAACATATATCTGCAATGAATAAGAGTGTTGAACGTAAATCATATTCACTAGGTATTCTAAGATATCACAAGTTTGACTTCGGTGTGTGGTGATTAGCACATAAAAGATTGAGTTTCCAAGAAATTCAAATGGGTAGTGTTTCGATGACTCAAGATTCACTAAACTTCCTATTAGAGTCAACAAATATGGCATAGACTTTTATTTGCGAGATTTTTGCCAAGTTAGTTCCTTTAAGCTTTCTTGATGACTCGTGTAACGAGTGTTTGGCCAATGACTCCCAAACCAGATGGTTTTAGGGCATTAGGTGTAAAGACACCCCTAAGGACTTACTGGCTCGAGTCAACAAGGCTACGAAACTAACTGATTTTTATGCTACCATTTAGAATTTTCCACCTTTTGACGTGACACTCAATGCTTACTGAGGCAAGAGGGCCAGTTACTCAGTAAAAAATTCCTTTTTAATGATCACTTAAGATTTTCCACCTTTTGACGTGACACTCAATGCTTACTGAGGCAAGAGGGCCAGTTACTCAGCGGAAGATTTGTTTTTATTGATCATTAGGAGCATTTTTTTCTTTTTGAGCACGAATCAATCTTTTCTATTTTTATATGCCAAAATGTCAATCTAATAGGTCATCTAGTTCACAGTCAAGCAAAAGAAACATACCAATCCAAATATCATGTCATACCCCACACAGCTATGTGTTAATGTGCTTGTGATAGTTCAAGCTAAACTTGTGAATTCTTAAATGCCAAAAGGGCAGTGATCTAGGTTCAAAACTTGTTTATTGGCCTATATGTTCAAAGTGTTAAGCTCACTGATGAAGTCGAATCATAACATTTTGTTTAGATCACAAAAAAAAGTTTATTGGACAGAATGAACATGCATTTATCTATGAAAATAACAACAGAACTAAAAATGTAGGACATAGTGTAGTGTGTGAATGTGTCTCCCATACCCCCAAACTTAAATTACACATTGTCCCCAATGTGTGAATAACAAGGAAAGAGCTGACCTGGGAGATGGAGAACTAGCTAGGTCGGCATGGCTCATAACGTACCCCCAAACTTGAACGGATGCACACATTGTCCCTAAAAAAGAAAAACTAACATAATACGGGAAAACAAGAAGTAATTAAAATAAATAAATAACAATAAATACGTAAAATAATAAAAATAAAAGGATAAGCTGTGGGGTGCCTCCCATGAGCGCTAAGTTTAACGTCTTCAGCCGGACCAACCCTTATTTTCCCCCAAAACTACGAGTGGTAGCAGCTAGCATAGGAAATGTCTTATTCTCTCCCATATAAGCATACGGTAAGTGCTCTGACAACTGTTTGAATTCCAAGTTAGGTGCCTGTACAATAGAAGAGAAAATAATATTAGTAGGCACATGATGGTCAAATGGATCGGTGTACTTACTTGGATGCTTTGGAAAGGCTTCTAGAAGGTGCATAGTTTCAATGAGGTCTTTAGTAACATCTTCTGATTTTGGCTCAATATCTGATCCTTTGAAATAATGGGTGAAGGTGGTCTCCAAGGGATCAATATGATGGTCATGAAAGACTTGTTTAACAACACCTTGCTTTTGTTCACTTAGCTCCTTAGCCAATTCCCCCATTTGTACTTCCAATATATGAATAGCTTGCTCATGTTTGGTATTGATTTGTCGTTGCTCAATCATGAACTGTTCTTGTGAAGTCATCAGTTGCCTCATAAGACTCTCTAGGTTACTATTTTCTGATTCCGGCACTGGTTGGGCCGCTGGTTGGAAGTATTGGTGTTGTCCTTGAACATTTAAAGCATTGTGATTATTGCTCCATGAGAGGTTGGGGTGGTGCTTCCATCCAGGATTGTAGGTATTTGTATATGCATTGTGCGGTCCCTCATAATTTGCTTGCTCTTGATCTGCATATGAATACAAAGGGCAAGTGTTAGTAGTGTGATCAAAACGAGAACATATAGCACATACTTGTAGTGGTTTGCCTCGCGGACTAGGTGATATGTTTTGACTAGTCATGGCATATATGAGCATATCTAGCTTCCTCTCCATAGCATCTAGACAAGTATATTGAGCTTCTGTCATTGGTGCTTCTCCCTTTGAATGAATTAGTTGAAAAGCTTCAGTGCAGCAGTTTTAGTACTGTTGCTCGGGTACTCTCTGGACCTTTTGCGCTCGAGCGCAGTTCCTCTACGCTCAATCGCTCTGGGCTTGCGATCGATCGCACCGAGTAGTGCGCTCGATCGCAATGAGGACAGAAACTCCTCCTCTGCACACCTAAACAAAAACAGAAAAAAAAGGAATAAATCTGATTTTTGATAAAAATAAAAAATAAAACAGAACATAATCAAATAGAATAAATTAAAATAATAATAAAAAAAACTAACAAAAATAATTCCAAAAAGAAATTTAGCACAATCCCCGGCAACGGCGCCAAAAACTTGTTGTGCGAAAATATACCTAAATAAATAGGTGAATAATCGTACTTGTTTTACTTGCAAGTGCACAAGGTCAACAGTGTAGTATAGTGTGCGAATGCAAGATCATCTCCACAGGGATTGGTAAAGTTCAGTTTAGAATTATATTCGCAATATAAAAAGATAGAAATAATAAAAGTGTTGAGAAATAATAAAGATAAAATACTAAGGATAAAGGCGTAGGGACTTGATATCCACCACTAATTATGCTACCACAATATAATAGTATGCCAATGCTTTATTCATGCCATGTATACCTACTGGTCGCCAACCTAAGGGCATGGTATCTACTCCTTAAGCTATTGATTTCCCTAAGCAACGAGTTAGGCATGGTATCTACTCTAACTCTTTTCTTCCTTAAGGGATTCAGCATGGTATCTGCTTGAGTTGTTCCTTAAGAAAACATAAGTACTATGGAAATCGACAACCACATGAGACCTAGGGCATGGTATCTACTCCCGGTTTCCCATGTTGATTAACCCGGGTATCCGGATAAGATATCCCTTGTTACTAATGTTAGACCCAGGACTCGGTCATCCAAATTGATCTAACTAACAAGTCCATACCACATGCACATATTGATCAGACATATACATATGAGGAATTTAAATAAAAGCAGGTATTAATCAAGTTTAAGCAACACAACATAAATATTGCAAAGGCGCCAATACTAAATTTATTGAGTAAACATAATTAGGGCTTCAACCAAGCCCTACTAAGAATTTAATTACACATAATAAAATAAAAAGGAAAGAAGAAACCCGAGAGAAGAGGCGTCAATTCTGCTCCACGGTCTCCTTCTCCAAGCTAAAGCAAAAGATAAAAGTGTTTTCTATCTAAGGGTGTAAGGTGTCTTTTTGTGTGTGAGTTTACAAGTGTATTTATAGGTCCTTGAGAAGTCCTAATAGACTAATGAGTTTCTAAACTTTCCTAAAACACAAAACTCCTTTATTTCCAAAATAGAGTTATTTCCAAAATAAGGTTATTTCCAAAATAGGGTTCTGCAGTTTACTATTCACGCCTGTACATTTGCGCTCGATCGCATGTGTCTTTGCGCTCGATCGCAGTGTGCGCTCGATCCTACAAGTGTGCGCATGATCGCATGTGCGCTCGATCGCATTGCATGTGCGCTCGATCGCACTTTGTCCAGAAAGTGCTCCAGGGCTTCTAGATTTCTTCCTTAAAGTTCCAAAACTGCTTCTTTTTCTCCAAGTCCCTATAAAAACATGTAAAACACACAAATGGAGTAAAAGATACCAAATTAACGTAATAAAGGATCTAACAAGTGTAAATAAGGGGGCTTAAATATGTATATTTAAGCGTCTATCAATGAACAATCCCTATACAAAACACTCCCCCTCTCTTTTTACATATATTAATAGAAACAGTCAGAATCTTCCCATCCTTCAGGCCACCATAACCACCAACAACAACCAGATGGCCACTAACAAGAGAAATGAAAATCAATATAAACAAAAGGCCAAAAATTAAAAAGAAAAATGAATAGGAAAACAAATAGGAATCATCAAGATCAAAGCCCAACTAATGAAATTGAAAGCATGTCTTTGGCGAGAAACGCTATTCCAATGGCAATCTCTATCAGGGCACTTGGAAATCAAACTTACAGGATAACCATGGTAGATACGTTTGGAGTGATGGGTATGAGTACTTGGTTGAGCGGAAGAACACCACCATATCTAGTAAGGGAGTCTTGACTTGGGCCATGGGAAAAGATACGAAAGCGATTGGGAAAATGATGTGCCCAAAGTAGAAGAGAGAGGGAGACAAATTGGGGAAAAAGATTTCTGTTTTCTTAATTAAATTTAACTCTTACTTGTACTAACAGTAAACATCTAAGACATGTTTATCTCCAACCCACTTTACATCAGATTTATCCATCATTCTGCGTTTTACGTTTATAAACCTTCATACATATTATTTTTCCCTCTACTTAAATATCTTGATAGCAATATAGTATATATTGTGGAGGAACAAATGATGGGCAATCAACGCCCACCTTCAATACGGATTGAAAGAATACAATGTGACAGAGAAGAAAAGGTAAGCATCAACAAACTGCAAAGTTTATGATGGAGTATTTCCAAGAGTCTGAAGTAAATAATGAACGTGATGTAGTACATAGGACGTATATAAAATCTGGAAAATCTTGTGCTTTAAGTCCCATGGAGGAGAGAAAATTGAAACCCTATCCATAAAACCCGAAACTTTGAATTAATGTCATAAATTTTACAATTAAATCCATGATATGAACTTTATATGCTTAGAAAGAGGATATCATAGGCTTTCTAACAATATATTGCACGCATTTTTTTGTTATATGTAGAGGAAGATATAGGCCTCGAAAATTTTGGGATTTTCGAGCAAAATGGCAAGTTTGGAGGTTGAAGATGACCTCCAGACCAGAAAACTACTCACGCGCGATGGAGAGAATGATTACACTCTTACTCCGCCAGTGTATAATGTTAGGAAAACGAGTAATAGATGAGGAAATAAGCTCCTTTGGTCATACAAATTACTTGAAAATTACCAAAAGTGATCAATTGCTAATAAATCCTTAAAAATTGTTAGAGAAATGCTTACATCAGCAAGGAATTGATGGTTATGACTTTCTCTAGAAGTGTATAATGTTTGATGTTATCTCAATAGCTGAATTAATTATTCTATTATCTCAGCATACTCTTTTAAATTGTGAAGTGTCAAGCCAATTATCCTACGCGAGAATTATACTCATTATATATATTATATGATATTCAATGTTAAAAAAAAAACAGCTGGTTATGTATTACTATTTGTATTTATACATTTTTTTTGCTTTCTTTGAGAGTCAATCATTTAATTATATTTTTATTGCACATAAAACTCATAAAGTACTCATTAGGATTGATAAGTGATTTCTAATTTAATTAAAAAAATGAAAAATATAATTAGAATCCTATTAGGAGTGCTAATATTTAATTAGGACTGGTAGTCACCGTCCTGGGCTTGAGAATTCCTTTTCTAAATCGAACAAGAAAGCTGTGTAACGGCATTATTCCTTTTCCTACTTGGAGTTGTAATTTAACACGTATATAATATAGAGTACGTTGTGCTATTGAAAAACTACAAAAGCAAATTAAAAGGCTGTGAAGATCAATACATTAATAATGTTGTCACCTGCTAATAAATATTACACTCATGCATGCCTTGTTTTCTTATATATTTTCCACTTCATTAAATTCTATAATCAGTGTATATTTATTTATTTTCTTGAGTAAATCAGTGTATGTTTGTTTTAGTCTCTTATTGACTAGATCTCTAGCTCTCTCTAATCTACTCATTGACATTCTAATCTACAGCGACATATACAAGCGGGTAAAGACCTTTTAGTTTTCTTTTAAAAAATATTAAATAGAATCAAATAAATTAAAAATATTATTACTATAATAGTATTATATAATATTTAATTACATCAAATAAACTAAAATATCGGGCCAAGATTGATTTCAGAGGAGGATGTCCATAGCCGTAAGGCTTAAAGTGCTTGCCTATGTTTTCAAATACCGGTCCTTGAATGGCATAAAGGCACCAACAGATTTAAGGATTTTTTTCAACTCGGTTTGAACTAATGCTAATATTAAGGATTGATAAGTGATTCCTAATTTAATTCCAAAAACAAAATTGATTCCTATTAGGACTGCTAGTCACAGCATTATTCCAAAAAAAAACTGATTCATATAATAGAGTACGTTTTGCTTTTGATGAACAACAGAGGCAAATTATAAAGCTGTGATCAATACGTTAGTTATGGATGAAAACGTTTCTGACATTATGCCAGTAGCTGCCAACATGTTGTCTCCTGGTAATACATATTACACTCATGCATGATTTTTTTCTTATATATTTTCAATTTCAATTCATTAAATTCTATAACTATTGTTTATTTATTTAATTGAAGATTAACGCTAAGAGTTGATTTTGAGATGGGGGTTTGGTTTTCTGTTGATGAGCTAAAATTAGGTTGAATTAATCAGTGGCCTGCTGGTTGCAATACTTATCGGTGGCTTGTTTGCTTCGTCAAGTAAATTGCACCTGCTTGACATGATGT